>JAHBCN010003977.1:0-68714 GCA_019359885.1 Listronotus oregonensis
TTAAAAAGTGGTAAATTCTATTGTAATTTCCATGCATTGGTTGTTTTAGCTAAACTGGCAAAAGACAACAAGCAACAATGGCAACAAAACTGGGAAAGCTAGCAGTTGGTGGACTAACCGGTTCTGTTGGAGCAGGTCTTGCAGCTTACTTGTTATTAAAGGAGAATAATGAAAACGTAAGTACTATACTAATTTACTGTCAATGTCATTTACTTTATTTTAAACTGCTGGTGGTAATATACAAGGATGAGTTAAAAACAAACCATATTTCTAGCTTTATATGTAAAGTTGGGATTATTTTTTTAACAAACTTAAGAACAATCACCAATTAATATGACTAATCATAAATGCGTGGTGTTATCTTTTCAGCTACTACGAAATAATTCCTTGCTAAAGATCCACGTCTTGTCAATGAAAACTTAAGTAAAACTCTCCAGACCTAAATTTCTATTTTTGATATACTCTCTTAAAAATTGATTTTATTATGAACAATATCTGGCAAGGCCATTAAATATTTTCTATTATTTAATTTTTTTCACTAAAAACCCATACTTTTTATTCATCTTTTTAAAGAATCGATGTAGAACTCAAAATGTTCAATTTCTTACCTCAATTTTTTGTCTTATTGTTGCCAATGTAACATATTCTTTTCTGGCGTACAAAGTATAAATTATGTCCCGAATTAAATTTTTTAAACATGTTGTAATTTTAATTTTTGCGGTCTTTTGCTTGGAAGATATACTGGAAGCGTAATCCTTGTCTAATTTTATTCCATTTTTCTTTATATTTTCGACCGTTGTTGGGCTCAATTCTGTTGCATCTGCGTTGCATTACGTTCTCAATTTAAAGTGCGATTCCGTTTTGCCTTTATTTCTTTCCAATTGAAAAAGAGACAAGATATTTAAAATTATCTGCTGCGATTGTTCTTTATACATCACATAACCAAAATATAAAAAAATATATAATCATTGGACACCTTTTTTTTTTAAACCTTGTTGTCACCGCCGTTTGGAATATACTAAACAAAGATAAACAAAAATGACGTCATTACAAATAGGTATAATTCTAACTTTAGGTGTTTCCAGTGTATTGAAAGTAATTTGATCCAGGCATCGTGAAATAAAAAGTGTTGTGTCAGGAACCACTGCTACCTTCAGCACTGCATTGTCATCGTTATCATAGTGCTTCTTTAAGAGGTCGAAAAAGATGAAAATCGCAGGGCGAAAAGTCAGGACCATAAGAAGGTGGTCAATTAAAGTCCATTGTATTTCCCTCAGTTTTGCTCTTATTAGGGTAAGAGTATGTGGCCGGGCTTTTTCGAGGTGGAGAATGACCTCTGGAATCCGTTGAACACGTCTTTTAGAAAGTTACTTTTCCCCCTAAAAATGTTAATTTAAATGAATTTTTAATAAATTTTAATAAAATTTATTATTTTATTTAATTTTTTTAATAATTTTTTATACCAATAATAAAAATTATATTGCCATGCGGGGTGGAGAGGTGGACCTGATGCTTTGCCATCGTGCACTGATTTAAATTCAAGAACAGCAAAAAAAATTTAATTTTTAAAAAAAAATATTAAACTAGGTAAATTATTTTTTAGGATTCATATAATATGTGTATTTACATTTTTTGTTTACTATAATGGTTTTAAAAACTTTTACACAAGCTAAATATTGTAGAAATTTTAAAGGGTGTGGCGATTTGGTAAATTTCATGACACAATGTTTGTCTAGAGATAGGTTGCAAATAACTGCAATGACGAAATTATTTATTTTTTTTCTTTACTAAAGTGACAAAGAAAGGTAAACACCTATTTATATACAATATATTTTGTTAATTTTATGCCTTCATATATAGCCTGCACTGGGTACTAAATGATTGAGTACCAAAAAATAACTGAATTAAGTCTATTAATGCATTGAATATCCTTAATTTCTTATACACTCATTAACACAGCTTGAGATTGATCTGGGAAATTGGTCTATATCTCTTGGGGTATCTCATTTCACCCCATCCGTACTCACGCCTATGTGCTAAGGGGAGAGTAAGGATGAGGTGCTGTACGTTTAACAATCTGCCACTGAGAATGTCCCACACATCTTCGATCGGAGATAAATTAGGGGGTCGTTCATTAATCACGTGTGGCTCGAGAGGGGGAAAATCACGAAATATCACAGGGAGGAAGGGGGATGTAGTGAGATATCACGTGTATTTATTTTGTCGTTGCGATTTCTAAACAAGCATTATGCCAGTCAAAAACATCCTGCAACCTTAAAACCTGTTTGGTTTTTATTTTATTTTTTCACGGTCCTTAATTTTTCAGAATTGAATAAGATTATATTTACCTGTAAGTAAAGATAATATTCTAAAATTTTTAAGATATTTTGTATTAAAAAAAAATCATCTGATTTCGGTTAGGGGGCGGGGTGGTTAGTCTTAAATATTACCACGTATCACCAGAAGCGAGGGGGGCGTTAAAAAATGCTAAAAAACATCACGTGATTATTGGATGAACCCTAGGTGATCTGGGGGACTAAATTGTTGACGCGTCAGTTTTGTAGGACAAATATTTTTCCTGTTGTGGGATTTGATTATCTTTTTATTAAACTGCAAAAGAAACAGTTGGTTAAAATTTTCAACACATCATCAATTTAATGTTGCTGCATAAAATAAAAAAAAAATCCCCCTTTTTTATATTTTTATTAACATAACGTTTAGTTACCCTCTTGTATATTTTTCAGTGGCCAGCTGTTAAAGCAGAAAAAGTTTGCCTCCGAGTAAAACGACCTCTTCCGACTAGAGCAGAACAATTGAAGTCTTTGGAAACAGATAAGTTTGATATTGTAATTATTGGCGGAGGAGCCACCGGAGCAGGATGTGCCTTAGATGCTTGTACCAGGGGACTTAAAACAGCACTTATTGAAGCCGACGATTTTGCCAGTGGCACAAGTAGTAGAAGTACGAAACTTATCCATGGAGGAGTTAGGTAAAAAATTTCGGAAAAACTTGGTTGAAGGAAAAAATGGCCGTTTTGAAAACTGGTCAAAAAAAATGGGTTATTTTGCGTTTATTTAGGAAGTTATTAAAACACTTTTTTCAGAAATGGCCAGCACGTCCATTTAAGTACCTGTTTTCTTTTTATATAATGCCATCTTTGAAATCATTTTACCTGCCTTAGAACGAAATAAACAAACCCCCAGGGTTATTTTTACATTTGTAGAACCTTTAAGAGTTTTATTGTTTTTCAGTTTAGTTGGTTTCTTTTGTTTACATAAAGTGTTTAATTATTTGATATATAATGGCAAGTTCGAGTCGTCGATGTACCAAAAATTCAGCCGATAAGGTTTGTAATATATGTAGATGATTTATTATAAAGTCCAAAACTAGATCTATATCTGAGGAAGTAAAAAAATACTATTTTTTTATATTTTAAGTGCCAAATTGGGGATCAAGACAAAAGTTGTGCTTCTCATGTTTGTTATTTAAGTTGTCACGTAAATTTAGTGGAGTGGATTTATCACAAGAAAAATTCTATGCCGTTTACTGTTCCTATGGTGTGGAGAGAACCTACTGACCATGTAAGTGGTTGCTATTTGGCATCACTAAAACAGAAGGAATTTCAAAAAAACATAGAGATAATCGGAACTTCTTGGTTCCAGACTTTAACAGTGGAACTTGTTAGATAAAAAAGCAAGTGTTTCACTATACTGAGAACAAAATGTAACATTATCAAGTTTTTTTCAAATAAAAGGGTCGCTATGTGTCTTTTGTGATATTGATGGTTTGACGAATGAGCTGTTAATGGAACATGATCCTAGCAAGTGGCGTTTATTCATAGATTCGTCAAAATACAGCCTAAAAGCATTCCTTTAGCCCATTCAATGAAAGAAACCTATGACAACTTAGCAACCATATTAAATCGTGTTAAATATGAACAGCATCAGCGGGATATCTGTGGAGATTTAGAAGTCATAGGTATCTTGCTAGGTCTTCAAGGGGGTTTTACAAAGTATTGCTGTTTTTTGTGTCTGTGGGACAGTAGGGTAACAAAAGAACACTACAGTAAAAGCCTCATAGATAAACTGTTTAAAACTTATGAATTACTAGGGTGTTGCATGTCTCCAAAAAAACATTTTTTGTACTTCCGTTTGAATTTTTTCCCGGAAAATTTGGGTGCAGTAAGCGACGAACAAGGAGAGAGGTTTCACCAGGATATTAGGATGATGAAAAAAGATATTAAAGACGCTGGAACCCATCTATGTTGGGCGACCACTGTTGGTTTTTAAAAAGGGATAATGCAACAGAACACAAAAGGAAAAAGTGAACGTTTTGTCGCTATATCATATCTCGTGCAATATATTTTTTATTCATATAACAACCAATCATCATTAATGTTTTTGTGGGGATTCCACACGTTTTATATTATCATCAATAATATATTGGTTTAAATATGTCTCTCCTCTTTTTTCTCCTTTTAACAAAAAAACTGTACTTGTTACAGTAATTAGCTTATCATTTTCGGATTTAGGACTCTAAAAAATACTTTAAACAAAGATATTTCCGTCAATGTTACTTTACAAAAATTTAAATCTGTTGACTTGTCTTATTAATCTCGATAGGCATAAACTAGCTATTGAAATGTCATTTCTAATAGTATATTACAATCCGAGACTAAAAATTCCTCTTTGCTGGTCAAAAGGTTATATAGTTAACCTATTAATAACCTAAACTTCGAGACAACAATTACGTCTAATGACACTGTATGTGCAGCTACCATTTTGCTTTTATTTAGATTTTTGGATAAAAAAAACTTTGCATGTTTTTGACATATACAGGGTGTTACTTAATGGTATGTCATAATTTGGAGGAGGCATTCCTGGATCGATTTTAAGTCGAAAAGTTCATATAAACATTGACTAAAATGCCCCTTTTGTTATTAAGATACAGGGTGTTAAGTTTTATTTTATTTTTTACTTTTTAATACATTTTCAAAAACGGTTTGAGATATTGAACTGAATTTTGGCACAGGATATTATGGCATAAAAACACATTTTCAGATGTTTTATTTTTTTTTGCCAGTGGGGTAGCTATGACGAATTTCAAAACAATTTTACAAAAAAAAAACTAGCACGCTTGGGAAAAAAATTTGGTTTTATAATAATTACCAATCAATTATAAACAAAAAAACCCCCTTTCATTTTACCGTAAAACTTACCGTTTGGGGGAAAAACGTTAATTAAAAATGATTACCCTTGATCTTGAAAAATTAATTGAATATCAATTGCTTTGTTTTAGCGATTGTTGTTTTGTTTAACATGACCTATACAATTTCTTTTAATTTTTTATTTATTTCTCCTTCGATCTTAAAACGTGCATTTGCTAGTTAAAAAAATGGTAAATTATTCTAATTTGGAAATGACACAAAAGCATTTCCTTTTTTTAGCTAATGTATTAATAGCGCAAGGAGGGCGTTTGTATCAAGAAAGGTATCTAATTTGCGCTCCCAGATAGACGAACATTATAAACATTTATCGTCTCTGACTGAATCTGGCAGTTTTAAAGCTAATATTTCCAGGAAGGCCCCGTACAATTAGAACACCGGCAGTGGAGGGGGGCTGTCCTGCATGCGGGCGAAGAGGATCCAACCACAAGTACGCGAAAAATAGGTATGGCATTAAACATCTCCACAAGACGGTATGGGAGATTTTAAGAGATTCTTTGTTATATCCTTTTCACATACAAAGGGTTCAGGCATTGCTTCCTGAAAATTATTGGGGCCACTGCAATTTTGTAGATGGTATCTCCAAAGGGAACAGAAAATCCTCATTTGATGCCAAAATATTGTTTACGGACGAACAAATTTTTCAAGAAATGCAATAACCAATTTTATAACAATCATTACTGGGCCCAGGAAAACCCTCATGCGATTACAGAGACACATTTTCAGGAACAATTTTCACTGAACGTTTGGATCGGTAATTATCCCACCAAAGGGGCCATTTTTTTTTCCGGGGCGCCTTAACGGACAAAGGTTTTGTAATTTTCTTAAAATATTTGCCTTTGCTTCTTGAAAATGTTCCTCTTCAGTTACGGCAACAACTTTGGTTTATGCATGATGGGGCCACTTTTGCCTATTGGCTCGTGAGCATTTAAATAGAGCCTACCAAAATCATTGGATAGGCCGTGGAGGACCACAATTTTGGCCACCTAGATCTTGGAACTAACAGCCTAGATTTTTATTTTTAGGGGACACCTAAAAACTTTAAAGTTTATTTTTCCCAATTGTGACATTAGAAGAACTCAGAAATAGAATTATTGACGGATGTGAAACTACCCAAAAAACACGCATAAGATTTTTGAAAGGGTTCGTCATTCAATAAGAAAAAGGCAGAAGCCTGCATAGAGGCGAGAAGGTGGTCATTTCCAACATTTTTTGTAAATTATGTATGTATTGTATTTAATTGTTATTGCCTTTGTTCACTAGTTTGTAAATAGCTTAAAAATAAATATTTGAAAAATGTATTTAAAATTGAAAATAAAGGTTTAACAATCAGGAATGATAATTAACGTCAGTGTCTATGTTTACAACAAAAAACAACAATCCGCTGGCAACGGTAAACCAACTTGATTTATTTCAATAATTTTTTTTTTAAGTTTGAATTTTTTTTAAAAAGCCCTTTTTAATTAACGATTTCTCCCAAACTTTAGTTTACGGCAAAAATGAAGAGGATTTTTGTTTATAATTGATTGATAATTATTATAAAACCATAATTTTTAAGTCAATGGCGTAGTATTTTTGAAAGTGCTGAAAAATTCGTCGCTACGCCACTGTTTAAAATAATGAACATCTGGTGTGTTTTTATCCCCAAAATTGATTCCCCAAAACTCATTCAATATCTCAAACCGTCTTTGAAAAATGTATTAAAAATTGAAAATAAAATAAAACTTTAACACCCTGTATCTTAATAACTAAGCATTTTAGGGCCCACGTTTATATGAACTTTTCCCAAAATCGATCCAGGAATCACCTCCTTCAAATTATGACATACCAAAGCACCCTGATAAAACTGTAGTTAAACTTTTAATGCTAGTTTGGATTAGTCTTGACATATAATTTGCCAGTTTTAAAAAGTTTAGAACAATTCTATTACTTTTAGGTATCTCAAAAAGCTATCATGCAACTCACTACGATCAGTATAAAAATGGTAAAGCGCTGCACAGAAAGAGCCGCCATGTTGGAACAAGCACCTCATTTAGCTAGACCCACCTGCCTATTATGTTGCCTTGTGTATACGTAAGTTACTCATTTTGACAGTTTAAACATAACTAAGTACAAACTTTACTAATATCTTATTATTATTCAATAATCTAAAATCTTGGACTTCCATTGTCTTTATTTGTTAATTGATACACAACGTTTCGGTTAGTGATGTATCTCAACCATTTTCAAGTGATAACTTAAAAACGGTTGGAGATACATCACTATACATCGCGTTGTGTATCAATTAACAAATAAAGGCAATGAAAAGTCTATATTTTAATGTTATTGAAACCAATAACATTGTCTAACACTTTTAAATATATTATTATTATTGTTATAATTAATTATTACAGGCCTATAACTGTAATAAATTTTAATTTGAATGTTAAATTAATATTAAATTTTTTTATTGGAGATTGGATACTCGCAAATATTAAGATAACCAATTTTAATTGTTTAAAGCCTTCAGCTAATTTAGTAAGAATTTGTGGAGATAAGAGTGTGGAGTGGTCTACAAGTCTGACTTTTTTCACGTATTTTTTAAGTGCCACATACAGGGTGTTCTTTTTAAGTAATACTGGTCTAAAAATCTTTCTAATATTTTATATTATCCTAAAGAAATTTCAGTTGCGTATAATCAGACCAATAAAGCAGCACAGAGATAAGTGAAAAGAACATGTTCCCGAGCCAGTAGCCTATGCGTAAGGAGCCATTCATTAATTACGTAAGAATGATTTTGACGATTTTTGACCCCCTCCCTTTCCACCATGTAAGGGTACATAAAATTTCTCGAATCCTTCCCTTACTTTAGCTATTTAAGATTCAATCCCGTTTTTTAATAATAATACGTTGTTAGAAAATAATCAGTTTACACTTTCTTTCGTGTTTGTGGTTACACTAAAACTCAGAGTTTAGTGTAAATCAAAGATTTGTATTCTTTATCAGATAATTTAGGTTATAATCTTCATTTGCTATCAGGATATGTAGATTATCTTTCATGATCATTACTAGACACTATCTGAGTCTTTGGGATATTATTACTATAATTAAAAATATGTTTTTAAAATAATCTTAAAGTAAGCAAACATACATACGTTAAAGCATTCTATAAACGAATAACTTTCTAAAATAATGATCGACTAGTTTTATATTACTCTTAAAAGAAAATAATAACAATAGGCGTTTTCAAAATAAAGGCCAAAAAATATTTTCCCGATTTTTGGCCTCCGAAACCCTTAAAAATAATTTTAAGTTTGAATTTTTGTGAGGCCCGTGACGTCCGGCCCTAAATTTTCTATTGGTGGAATTTGCTTTGTTGTCAGCTTTTTGTTATTCGATACGCCTGTCATCAAATATCGATATACCAACATCTACAAAGTTGGCGTTTCCTGTCAATTGTCATATTTCAATGTCAACCTGTATAACCTGTAACTTCTAATATTTATTAATAATTTCTAATTTGTAAATAGTGTGTGTTCTTTCCAAATATTTCAATTTATTACTATAGTTATTATTATCGCCAAACTTTCTGATATGAAGCCTTGGTATTGTCTCGAAAGTTGCACTCCTCTCCGATTTTGACCAAATTTGGTATCGGGAGGCTTTTGGGGCGCTGATTAGAATCTGAAAAAAAAATTCGGCAACGTTTCGTTTTCGAGATATTCATCATCAAAGTTGAAAATCAAACTAACTTATTTTCACTATATTCCCCTTCTTTTTGTACACAATTCTTGATTTTTATAAAAGTGGCACACAATATTTTATAAACACCCTTTAAAACCTTATATTTTATTTATTTTACACCTTTTTCCATTAAATTGCGAAGCTTCACTTTCAGCAGGGCGTATGTTTCCCAGTGTAGGTTGTTGGCCACGATCCATGGAAAAGGGGGTTTGAACATGGAAAAGTACAAGTAAATAAAAACAAGTTTTTAAAAGGTGTTTTAAATATTATGTGCCAATTTAGTGTAAAATTAGAATTTATCACAAGAAGGAGGAATAAGATGTAAATAAGGTTAGTTTGATTTGTTAGATGATAGTGCAAATGAAACGTTGCCGATATTTCAGATTCGTAATCAGACCCACTAAATTTGGTCAAAAACTCTTCGGACATTACCAGCTTTTACGAGTAAATTTCCGTTATTTTATGCAAAATGAAAAAAAGTGTATTGTTATTATTTGCTGAAACCAGAACCGGCCGAGTTTAGGATCTTCAAAAATATTCTTTCTCTTCCAAACAAGACGATAGGAGAAAAGTTTTTATGTTTTATTCAATTGAAACTATTTAAGGTAGTCTGGCTGTGTTTAGTGTAAAGTCTAAAGCATTTCGCATTTAGCATTTCGTTAAAATCGATACGATTGTCGATATCGATAGTTCTAAACAGACTTGGCATCCATGTTGAATTTGATTGGTTAGGAGTGGCGGGCTATTTAAAATTAGAATGATAATTAAACCTTAAATAGAAAAGTAAGGGGTTTGTATTTTCCGTGTTATTTAGCAGGTTTACTTAATTGTGTTTCTACTTTTAATTTTTACACACAACATTATCAACATCAATTAGTGAAAATACCTATTTGTAAACTAAGATGTAAATCAAAGTGCACATTATAGAATGAAGAAAACCATTCATCATCGAAATAGAACTAAATTTTTAATAATAAATATTAACTTGTAAAATATTACTAAAAATAGTTTTACCCCCTCCTCCATATAAGGGTATGTATAGATTTTCTTAACCCCCCTTTCTTCCTGGGACACTTACGTAATTAATGAATGTCCCCTACGCAAATTAAATAATTTAAGAATTCGGAATATTTGGAAATATTTGAATATTTTAATTATTAAATTAAATAATTGGCCCTTCATTTTTTGTTGTCAATATACGTCTCTGCAAATAATAGGAGCAGCATAAAATAACATTTTAGGGTTCTTATAAAAGGAGCAGTGGTGAATAAATTTAAGCGACTCCGGTACTCAGCAGTTGTTGTTACAAGAATGCAGACTATAATATTGTAACGATGAACAGTCTAGGTAGCATATTCATTCAGTTAAAAAACATTATTGGGAACTTGAATTGTGTTTTAGTTGATAAACTATGTATAAAATCATTAATTGCTTAAAATCCTAATAAAATCTTTAAAGAACAGCGGCAGAATTATGTGGACATTTTACCATACTTTATTTCATGTCACTTAATGTTGAAAAAAAAGGGTAAAAAGAAAATTATCATAGATGGTGACATAAAATATGAAATTTACGGAAAATGCACGTTTTTTAGAAAAGAAACAAGAGATTAATACCAAAGTCAATTTCGAATAAGGTTAGTAATAAAAAAAATCCCACATGATAAGGAATCTGTTTTTAACGTTGTTTTTGATTTTATAAAAAAAAGCGAATATACAATCACAAACGGTAAAACTTTTGAATAATTTATTTTACATATTTTATAATAATATTTTGGGATAATAGAAATAATGTATAATTATTATTAACGTATTTAATAACGTTATTTCTTTACGTCTTTGTTATCGAGACTTACATCTTTTACTTCTGTTATTTCTTCAAGAGTGCTTACTTTATTATCAAAATAGTTGTATTTAACACATCTAAAAAACATGATAGATTGTGTCAGGAACATACACATATTAGCACCAAGAAGGGAATAGTTCACTGGATGGATTACTAGTGAATATCTAGCCTAAAAAAATATTTTATTTTATTTGAATAAACTGAGTGACAGGATGATTTCGAAGTTGGTGCTTTTTTATCTGTATATAAAACTCATTAAAATAAACAACTTTTTAAATAACTTCAAAATACCAAAAAATAAGGAGACTTACATTCATTTGAGTTTGTCGAATACGGTCCTGTCTTAAGTAAGTTGTCACCGACCAATAAGCTTTCGGGGTGTAGTGCTTGGATACGTTGAACGTGATTTTTCCGCAATCCACCCTTTTTTTTTTTTTTGACTTAATCCGACCTGACTTCCAATCACCCGAGAACTTGGGTCCAGAAGGAGCAAGGGAAACCTTTGCGCATATAATCTCGAAGCAACGTTTGCAGATTAACGACTCTCCACATAAATAAGGAAAATATTAACATGATTTAACAATGAATTTAACTTAAAATTAATCCTTGCCTCATCCGGTAAAAGCAATGCGACTGATTTATCTTGTGTGATTAAAAAAACAAAAAACAAGCGTAAATAACGGAAAAACTATATTTTTATGCCCAGGCCCGCACTAGACACACTTTCAAATAAATTTATGAAGCTTTGTTATTTTTGGGTTTAAAAAAAATAAAAATATTGAAAAAAGTTGCTTATTTTGCAGGTTTTATACACAGTTAAAAAAAGCCTTAACTAGGGAAGGCCATAACAGTCCTACTTTATCATAGAAAAAATATCGAAAACTGTCCCCCAACGAAAATACAGGACTCTAAAGAGGTACTCAATGAATAATTTTTTTGGCTTCAACTTTTAAATTGACTTGTACAATTAAGTGTAATTTAAATATTTTATTTTGATCATAAAGACTCATATAACTACACCAAGGTAGATATTTTACATCTTCAGGGGTTGCATGATTGGAGTTACCACCAGGGCCCAGATTTTGACATATGTTACATACCTGAAAAGTGATTTTTTTAATACTTTAAATTTATTTGTCCAAAAAAAATCCAAGAAAAGGAGCATAAGGATCTTTAATGGGTTTTATATAATAATGGTCTTGTCTAATTTTAAGATAGATTTTTGCACAATATTTTTTTTTTCATCTTATTAATGGCGATGGTAACGATAGGAGGCACAACCTTCTTTCTCTACTAATACTTTAACGCCCAAGTACTAACGTACCGTGGGTGTATTTAGTAAAGAAATAGGTAGTTTATTAACATAGAATTTTTGTATGAAGAAACAAATTAAGTGGGAAGTTTGGAGTCTTTCCAGACGGACTTTAAAGGGATGCATATAAGTGGCATCATGTGTTGCCCTATTGGGAGCTCCTAGAGGAGGAATATTTTTGCATAATACCCTGGAGCAGAAATCGTGGGAATATCTATAAAAGAGCGGCAGGTCCTCTATACTGCCGTCATAATGAAAAACGCAGTAACTTGAGAGGATATAGTTTCGAGAAAAACGACCTGAAAGTTTTAAGCGTGTTTTGTAGCCAAAAAAATATTTTTTGACCAATAATAATACACTTGCCAAATATAGTGTCTTATAACGTTATTAAACAAGTTTTACTGATAACTTTTCATTTTAATAAGTAATATTGATGAAAATGCGTTTTTGTTAGTATCTTCTTGTAATCAAACATTTGCTAATAATAAATGCAGCAACTTGCAACTTTTGACCTAGTTACCGGTTCTTAGTAGCTTTTAATGTGCCGCCATTAAGTTAAATTGTAGGAAGACTGATTTTACCTCAATTTTTCCGGAAATACTGACTGATTCTAGCTCATTCTGAATAAGATTGCTAAAATAGACACCTTAACCAAACCAATAAAATGCTGAACACTTATGAGATCTGAACAAAAGAAAGTATTTATCTGAACAATATATTGATATTAACTATTAAAAAATAATAATACACAAAAATTAAGCCTATTCAAAGGATTCATTAAGATAATTGAATTGAGGATTTTCCTCCAACGAAATCCGCAAAATGGTTTGGTTTCTTCTCTCATCAAAGGACAAAGTTTCTTAATTATTGCTTCTTTTTTGGATCTATTTATGCCCCTAGCTTGATTTCTAGGTGGCGGTAGAAGGATTCCCTCTTTTTCAGTTTTAACTTTTAAAAAATGTATCTCCATTGGATTAGCCATATCGTAGTTCTTAGTGTAAGTTAAAAAAAAAATTCCACGTTTTACAACTAATGTCATTTCAGAAACATAGGGACGTTTTCGGTTTTTTTAGAGTTTGCTGCCTGCACAGCATCTTTAAAATCTCTTAAATTACATATACATCACATAAAAAGTTCCACCTGGTAATGGAAACTGTAAATTGGCGCGAATCTACTCACTTCGTTTTCGGTTAGCAAAGCATGACGTAATCTGACATTTTACTGCGTTTTTTGTTATGAACACGGGGATACTGCGATTTAAATTAGTAACCAATGACGTTTTATGAGAAGCACACTAATTGTTTTCGCAGTTAACACAGAGATACTGCATTTTTGATCATGATTGATTAGTTACTGCATTTTTAAAAGTATTTGATGACGCTTTATTGCCTAATTAAGATACTACATTTCTTTTTTCTTTATTTTTAAAAAAAATATATTTATTTTTTTCGATATATGGAATACTGGGAATATGAAAAATTACCTCGTTTTTCTATATGACGGCAGTATAGCTCTTTGATACCCAATGGAAAAAAGATTTTATGTAAAAGTTGGATCAATACTAAGGCGAACGTTCTTTTTTAAATGGGAAGTTGTAGAATACGCCATACCCCAGACATACAGACAGACAGAACAATATTCTAGCAAAGGACTGATTGGGGGGAAAACACACATATTAGAAGGTAAGGTAATTGTCTAGAAAATTGCGGCAAGTTTGATTTTGTCCAAATTTGGTATACGGGGTTTTTTTGCGGTCCTGATCACGAATCTGCAAACATTTTTTTTTCGGTAATGTTTCGTTTTCAATATATTTATCATCAAAATTGAAAATTAAACCTCATTTACACTATTCTTTCTTCTTTTGCACAGAATTATTAATTTTTGCACTAAATTGGAACACAATATTTATAAACACCTTTTAAAAACTTGTTTTTATATTTATTTTATACCTATTATTCAACTAACTGCAAACATTCACTTTCAAACGCCGCAACCATGTATACACTAAAGCCGGTTCCAGACACTACGTGCATTTGGCGAATGTTCGGCGAATATTCGAACTATTCACTACACCTTCGGCCACCCTCCCACACGCTCCTTTATATTGAAAAGGCGTCCAGTGACAAATATTTCCCGTAGTAGAGAAGCCGAAGTCTTGATTTTCAGTGGCGTGGCGTTGCATTTTAAAATGGACAGTGATGAAGAGCAGATGGTTGTCGCTTGCTAGTTGTGTGATTTTCAGCAGTGTTTTATTATTACAAAAATAGGAAAAAGAACGGGAAAGAAGAAGATTTAGGCAGGTTTCAAACGTCATCCCTACCAGCATCCGACTTTAAACTTGTTTTATACTTTATTAAATAACTGGCTTAAAGCCGGTCCTAGACACTACGTGTATTCGGCGAACATTCGGTATTCTAGCTTATTCGCGTAGCGTGTGGGAGCCCTATCTTCGACGAAGATTCGTACTTCGTCATTTTCCAGAAGGCTGTCGGTAAACTGGCACGAATGAAAGAAGCTCGTAGTACGGCGAAGTGCCGCGTAGTTAACTTCGGCATCGCTCCCAACGCTACGGCTTTGTTTATATTTTTGTTTGCTTAGCGCACCCCTCAGTTCGTTGTGTATTGTATTGGTGGCGGGTTGATTTTGTTTTTATTTGCTGAAATGGAATGGAGCAACAAGTTAACATTAGAGTTTATACAATTATATGAAAATGAACCTGCAATTTGGAACCCACAGATTCCAGAACATATGAATAGAAATAAAGTGGCTGATGCCTGGAATTATATTAAAACAAAGTTTAGTGTTTAGTGCTCGGTTGTAGAATTGAAAAAAAGGAAAGACTCTTTGATGGCAATGTTTCGCCAGTTATTTAATAAAGTCAAAACGTCGTGACGTTATTGAGAAAAATTTAATTTAACTATTTTTAATGCTCAGGAAGTAGTACGTCAATTACCCTATGTTAAATAGAACACCCTGTATATTATGATAGATTTAGATTATATGGAAAAATCTAACCTCATTTTATGTATAATATCCTGTCCTAAGTTAAATAGCTTCTGATTTATTCTTAATATTCAAAAATGGACACAATTTTTAAATTAGGAACGCGTTTAGGCTGTTTATTTTTCACGTAGCGTTTTGACAATTTTTTTTTCAGTTTATTTAGAGTTTCTTTTATCATTATATTAAGTAACAGCAGTGCACCTTATGACATTTTTTTCCGTAGCAAGGTCTTATTAGACTTTTTAATTTCTTCTATTCAAAGACAACATCCACCATCTTCTTCTTTTCCGTTCTTTTTTCCTATTTTGTAATAATAAAACACTGCTGAAAATCACACAACTAGCAGCGACAACCATCTGCTCTTCATCACTGTCCATTTTGAACTGCAACGCCACGCCAAAGAATATAAAACCTCAATTGAGCTTTATATTCTTTGGCCACACCATAAAATCAAGACTTCGGCTTCTCTACTACGGGAAATATTTGTCACTGGACGCATTTTTCAAATAAAGTAGTATTGGGAGGGTTCCCGAAGGTGTAGTGAATAGTTCGAATCTTCGCACATTCGCCGAACATTCGCCAAATGCACGTAGTGTCTGGGACCGGCTTAAGAAATTTTTAGCAAACATGGCCGCCTCGTTTGAAAGTGAAACTTTGCAATTGAATGGAAAAAAGGTGTAAAATAAACATTTTTTTTAAAAGGTGTTTATAAAATATTGTGTGCCCTTTTAGTGAAAAAATCAAGAAATTTGTACAAAAATACGGTAAATGATATTAGTTTGATTTTCAAGTTTGAAGATGGATGTCTCCAAAACGAAATCTTTCCGCCAAAAGTTTTTTCAGTGTCGTGAACACCCCAAAAACCCCGTATCCAAATTTGGTCAAAATCGGAGTTGCCACAACTTTCTAGACAATTACCGAAAGAAAAAATACTCTTCGACTCGAAAGAGAAATCCGAGCTTTTTCGAAGTTGAGGTAGATATTGATATAATGCGTTACTATCAATTAAGGTTAATCTTAAAAGCAACGAACTGGGTAATTGTCTCAAAAGTTGCCTCATCTCCGATTTTAACCAAAATTGGTATACGGGGGTTTTTTGGGGCGCTGATTACGAATCTGAAAAAAAATTCGGCAACGTTTCGTTTTTGAGATATTTATTATCAAAGTTAAAAATTAAACTAACCTCATTTTCACTATATTCCCCCTTCTTTTTGTACACAATTCTTGATTTTTACAATAAAGTGGCACAAAATATTTCATAAACACCTTTTAAAACCTTGTATTTTTAATTATTTTACGCCTTTTTTCCATTAAACTGCGAACTTTCAAGTTCAAAGACAGCAGCCATATTTGTTTACAAAGTGGCGGTTTGCAATTAAATGGAAAAAACGTAAAATAAATATAAAAACAAGTTTTTAAAAGATGTTTGTAAATATTGTGTGCCAATTTAGTGTAAAATCAAGATTTCTGTCAAAGAGGAGAATAGTTAAATAAGGTTAGTTTGATTTTTACCTTTGATGATGAATATCTCGAAAATGAAAAGTTACCGAAAAAATTGTTTGCAGATTCTTAATCAGCGCCCCAAAAACCTCCGTATACTAAATTTGGTCAAAATCGGAGAGGAGGCAACACTTTGAGACAATTACCACGAATTGTTCTTACCATATGAGTCCTGTTACCATTAGGGACGAGCATTGAAGCTAGAACTAATTTGATCATCTTCTCTTGTCAAATCAGCAAGTCCAGCTATAACAATGCCCCATTTTACCATCGGGGCCCAAAAAAATATTGTTTTTGGTCCTGCTTGATGATGCCAAACGGGATGAAAACCTGGCGTTGTATATCGGTGCACTTTCTCATCTAAATATTCAATTAATTTCTTATGGATATTGCTTGAGTACTTTCTTACTATAAACCTTATTACCATTTTTTGGAATAAGTAACTTTTTTATATTTCTGACGTTGACGTGATAAACTGCTCATAAAAAGTAGTGGGCTTGTGAAAATCATAACTATGGCCGGTTGTATAATCGCAACTTAGGCTGTGGTTCGTTTGAACTCTAAAGTTAAAATTATACGCATTTGTAGGTACGTCATCCAGGTAGAAAATTTACTGTCGCGTTCAGAAATTAATATTCTATTATGTTTTTTATACGTTCAGAAATTAACAAATGATGATTTAATAGTACATTATAGTTTTTTTTTTCATTTTCAATCTCAAAATAATCTTGTAGTATTTATTTAAATAAAAAAAAAATGGTAACAATTGCTATACGGTTTGGTAATTATTGCATATACGGTTTTCTTCTTTTTGGATTATATGGTAAAATTTTTATATAGTCATATTCCAGGTGTCCTTAGGGATTGCAAATATACTAGGAGAAGAGAAATTATGTGTTTTAATATTTTTATTTTAATTTGAAAATTTAAATTAAGTTTTCTCCATATAATGCGAAAACTCCCCATTATGACGGAACTTTAGCGTGCAGTGTCCCAAAATCGGGTCTTTTCGAATACTTTTCCGCATTTTCACGTCAAATAAAATTTGGGGGAAAAAAAAAAAAAGCCGCTTTAATTTAACAAAATTAACCATGACCAACTTTTGGGGGCAAATTAAAAGGCCCCCTATCGGTCATGGTTTTTTTAAATCTAACTTTTATTACCCCAAATATTGTAGAACTTTTCAAATATCAAATTTGATGGCCGAAAATTATTAAGTCCGGCAACACTGTGATCTATTTTGAATTTGACAATGTAGAAAGAATGTGTTATCAGATATTAGATTCTAACCTATATTTTTAAATTTAAATTAAAAGTTGTTTTTCGATTTTCTGTATTTTTCAATAGATTTTTTTTCTGTGTGTTATTTTTAACTAAATAATTATCAATTTATACGTTTTTACCCAGCACTCAAATTCACTCAAGACCCAGTAAGTTTATTTGGTTGAAAAAACAAAAATTAAACACAATTTCTCTTCTCCGGTAGTATATTTGCTATCCCAAAGTTTTTTAAATGTAATTTTATTAAAAAATTCATAAAATCCAAAAATAGCAGAAAACCGTATAAAATTGTTCCAATTTTACAATGACTTTTACATGACAATTAATTCATCATTTACTTTGTTATTTTAATTCTTTTGCCTGTCCGAGCATGACAATTTAAAAAACATAAAAAACAAATTTTGGCGACATACCGCGTTGAAAATTGTTAGGACAGTTAACATACCGGTTTATTTTGGCGAAAAGCAGTAACGTAGCGGAAGGTGTTAGCGTCAGCATCTACGTCGTTACTTTGTCCAGTATCCGCTATGCCCTTATCATATCCCACTAGTCAGGAGGCGCGTTAATAATGGTTATGTCAAGTGTCAAATTAAAATGATGAAGGATTTGCGGCTTTTCTATTGTTTTGGTTCTTGTAAGGTTTTCTTTTGCTATGGTTTAACAACTATTTGGATTGCAGGTTTTTTGAGTTAATAATTTATTCCCAAATGGATGAATTAGTGCAATTATATTTAAATTATAGAGGAAAAGATTTACTTTTTACGGTTGACTTGTAAACAGCTAATATCTTATTGAATGGAAATTTTGGTTTATATCTTATCTTTTCGACTTATTTCTTAACTCTCCAAAAAAACTTACATTTGGATTTAAACTTAAAAGTGTGTTAAACGATTAGTATGTAAGTTGACACATGCGTTACATACGTAAACCGTATCATTTTTGCGTGGATAGGCGAGTTAAGCGCTGTTAGAATGGTGGGGGAAAGAACTGCTATCAACCAGTAGTTAAAAACCATTTGTCGCGAAAAAAACTTTAGAGAGTGTGCAGAATGACATTTTAAAAAGATTTCACTATTTTGCCTTAAACTTTAAAGGTATTAAGAAAGCAAAAACATTCTATGAACAGAAAGCTCGATCCCTGAATTCATTTATTCGGTTTTCGGCGAAAATTTCTTTTGATAGCTCATTACAGGTGATCAACCCACCTAAATTAATATCGACAAATGTTTCCAAAAAATGATCTTCCTTAATATATTTTTGCGAAATTTGGGATTTCACGATAAAATTTGATCAAATTCACGAAAAAATACAAATAGAGGATTCAGTTTAATAAAGATTTTACTCAGGGTGCGCTGCAAAAAAAACCACCTTTTTTCCTCGTTTTTAAAAAAAATCGATTTTGAACATTGAATGGCTTTTTCTTTTAGTTTTATTTTTTTAAGATTAAGCAACTAAAAAAAACAACGGGTTTTCTTTTCCCGTGTTTTCTTCATATCTATTGTTTTCTAGAAAAAAATAAAAACCACATTAACTCATTCTAAAGCTATCCATATGGACAACATAAAATAAAAACCAAAAATAAAAATAAACAATTTCGACCTTAAAGTAAATGAGCAAAATGTCCCCTTCTCATAAAATACGGGACTGCAATGATTTGTCATTTTTTTCTAAAAAAAAAAACTACAAAAAAGGCATTGGTTCACCAAATCGTTTAAGGATATTTATGATGTTTCCTTGAAGGTGTTAGACAATGTAATGGTTTCAATAAACTAGAATCTTGGTTATTTTTTATTTGTTAATTGTTACCAAACGTTTGGTTATGATGTATCTCAACCGTTTTTAAGTGATAACTAAAAAAAAAATATTCCTAAAAGCTACGACTTATATACTATCCCTTGTTCTGAAGCTTGACCGACTTTTCACGGTTCAGCAACGGCTGCCAGATGTTCGAAATATCGATGCTAGGCTTGCTAAATACATTTTTGTTGTTTAAAATTATTACAGCTTCTTTGAATTTTCTTTTCTTCAGTGGTTCTTTATAAATGGTTTTTGCTTCCGACCATTGTATGCGGTATTGTTTGACTAGGTGTTCGGCAATCCTGACTTCAACGTTTCACACCTCGTTCCATTATGTTTTTTGGCTGTTCTTTAACTCTAACTTCAAGTGGTCTCTTTGTTTCCCCGATGTATACCTCACCACATTCTGGGATTTTGGTAGATACAGTCCTTATTTGAAACATTTTTGTCTGACGATCTCGTCTTGGTAAGAGAATACTTCTTAGAGTAGTTTGGTTTAAACGCCGTTTTAATATTATACTTATTCGCGATTCTGCGAATCTTTTAAAGATTCCGCTTGTATATGGAATTGTCATAAATATTTGGTCAGTCTGGTCTTGGTTCAAGTGAAGTTTCTTGTCTTATTTGATATTTTTCGATTGTTTCCTTTATTAGCTCTCACTGTATCCGTTCTGCTTAAGATCCTAGTTATGTTATTCATTTCCTCGTGCAGTGATTCCCTACTGTTACATAAGGTCACTGCACGATTATAAGTACATTATAACCCCCTGTTTGGTTTCGTTAAGAGTGGTTAAATTCTGGTGTAAATATTGTCCGGTGTGGGTAGGCTTTCTGTATACCGAGGTTTGAATATGACCATTATTTCGTTTGACTAGAACGTCGAGGAAAGGTAGGGCCGAGTTTCGCTCCTTCTCCATTGTGAATTTAATACAAGGTCGGAGGCAATTAAGATGTTTTAGGAAACCTTCAAGTTCTTCGTCATTACCTGTCCTATAATAAAAGTATCGTCAACATTTGTTAGTTTTGATGTGGAAAGTCTATACACAAACGTTCAGTAGAAGAATCGTTAAGCATTATCCGAGCCAAGCTTAAAGAGATAAAACACTAGTAGAACGCACCACCCTGCCGCTGGATGGAGTGATGGAGTTGTTGAATTTTGCCTCCGTAGTTCTTATTTTCACGTAGATAGGATTCTACGCGCAGGATGATGGGCTTCCCATGGGTTCATCGCTCTCCCCAGTGGTGGCAAATATCTATATGGAATGGTTTGAGGAACATGCAATTAAAGCTGCACTAATTAAACCAAAAGTTTGGCTAAGATATGTTGACGATACTTTTATTATATGGACAGGTAATGACGAAGAACTTCGCCAAAGGTTTCCTAAAACATCTTAATTGCCTCCGACACTTAAATTCACAATGGAGAAGAGGCAGAAATAAACCCTACCTTTCCTCGACGTTCCTAGTCAAACGAAATAATGGTCATATTCAAACCTCGATATCTTAAAAAGCCTACCACCGGACATCTTACACCAGAAATTCTTCCTCTAACGAGCAAACAGAGGGGTCTCACGTACTTTATAATCGTGCAGTGACCTTATCTTAACAGTAAATAAACTGCAATGAATAACATAACTAGGAGTTCTTAACAGGGCAATTACGTGAGGCTAATAAAGAAACGTCGAAAATAAAAATAAGAACAAAGAAGCTTCTAATTTGGGTAGGTGACTGATAAATGACAATTTCATATGTTAAAGGGAACTTCAGAGAAAAAATTCGCAAATCTGGAAACAAAAATATAATATTAAAACGGCAGATAAATCCAAATACCTAAATATTCTTACAAGGCACGAGACCAGGCTGTGTAATGTTTCAAATGGGACTGTATCTACCAAATTCCTGTGGTGTTATCAGCTAAGACCCTTGAACCAAGTATTAAACACAAAAAAACCATTCTGGGCAATTAAGCGTCGAATCGGGGTTGTCGAGGCGCTGCTGATAACACCGCTACAATGATCGGAAGCAAAAACTGACCCACTGAAGAAAGGGTGAAGCAATGAGAACAGTAACAAAAATAATTTAGCAGAAAGCCTGCGTCGAAATTTCAGTAATCTGGCGGCCGTTACGAACCGTGAAGGCGTCGGTCAGCTCGGTGGCGCAAGATCGACATATAAGTCGTAGCAGAAATGGTTTATGAATTATCGCGAAGGCGCGGTGAAGTATCACTAACCGAAGCATTGTAACAATTAACAAATAAAGACAATGGAGGTCTAAGATACAGTGTTGTGAATATTTATGATATTTAAATATAGTTTTTAAGTGTCCAGACACTCAATGACAAAATCGATTGCAGTCCGTATTTTATGAGAAGGTGGACATTTTGCTTATTTACTTTAAGTCCGAACTTTTTTTTTGGTTTTCATTTTATGTTGTCCATGGATAGCTTTTTGGAATGAGTTATTGTGGTTTTATTTTTTCTCGAAAACGAAGCTAGATGAAGAAAACTGCAGGTAACAAGTTCTTTTCCATTCTGTCACAAAAAAAAATAAAACTATAAGAAAAAAGTCATTAGTCTCTTTTCGTCAATAATATGGCTGGTTGCCCACTGAGACGCCACTGGGCTAATAATTTTAATCTGGATAGACACGGTAAGAGCGCCATTATAAAAAGCAAAGGCGGCCGCAGTTCAAACCAATTTTTTTTGCTAGTTTTCATGTTTCTTTTTTCTTCTTAAAGGGCACCAAATTTTCATTTTAAATATGGTCCAACTATACAGAAAATCCTAAACTTAAAGTTACGGGACTCTTAAGGACGAATTTCAGCTGGTGCAAGAATCATTTGAAACTTAAGGGGCAGCAACTTAAGTATCGCTGAAAGTGTTGGTGCAACTGGCCATTAACTAACAAGTTATTATTTTTAAATATTAGAATGTTCTTGTAGCCGAAAAATGCTTTAGTGTTTTTTTTTTAAATAATTTCTCTTATTTGTTTCAGATGGTGGCAAGTTCCTTATTTCTGGTTCGGTATCAAAATGTACGATTTGGTAGCTGGAACAAAAACCCTAAAGACTTCTTACTATTTATCAAAAAAGAACGCTTTGGAACTGTTTCCTATGTTGAAAGGCAATAAATTATGTGGTGGAATTGTGTATTATGATGGTAAGTAAATACTAAGTCTACATCATGAGTAAGATAACTTATAACATGTAACGATTAACATGCCCAGTACCCAGTATTTCCTTTTAAATAGTGAATATTGACTATATGCTGATCATTTATTGATAGGTTTTACACTACGACTGCGATTCGTTTTGGTTAGAACTAGAAAATAGTCCTAAAAAGTGCAAAAAAATCCTAAAATAATTCAAAAACCTGTTATTTCAAGATTAAGCTCCTAAAATATAAGCGATAACTTACGGGTATTGGATTCGGAATATTGTCTTAAAAATGTATCTAAAGGATTTTTCAGCAAGAAAAAAATTGGCAAATGTTATTAACAAGGCCTTTTGGTAATTTGTTAATAATTCAGTCACGATTAATAATTAGGAAATTTGAAAAAAAAGCCTCCTAAAAAAAGTTCTATCCCATTATTTAAAATTTTAATTAAACAATGATGTGAGTTGTCCAACGAAGGGTAAACACCCTCGTAATTTCTTTATTTCAAAATATATTGAAAAACGGTTTATACAAAGGGGGTAATGGAATTTTGAGGAGAATAGGCAGTTTGTGAAAACAATTGAGACATCTAATAAAGTTATTATACAGAAAAAAATATGGTTATCTTGCTTATTTTAAATGGAACACCCGGTATATTATGTGATTTTTGGATTCTCTAGAAAATTCTAAACCTTTTTCATAGGGTGTTACATGTCCTAAAGTTAAAAGTTTCGGAGCAATGGACAATTGAAAATCAGTAAAATGTTCTTATAGCTTATTCTATTAAATAAAAGCTGAAATGCAAAATAATTAAATAACTAAAAAGAAACATTTATTTGCATAGCAAAACATCTAACATTTAGTAATCCATTAACGTAATCTAGGATTCGAAAATACCTCCTTCAGCGGCTAAACACATATCATGCTCTATAAAGTTCTCTGACGTGTTGTGTAGCATATCATGATTGACAGCTCTAAAGCTCTTGCTGGCTCACTCTCTTTCATTTCATTTTGGACTTTCACAAGGCGCAGCATTCACGAAATTGTCGATGAATCCCCACAGAAAGTGGTGTTAATCAATGGGCTGAGGTCCGGGGACCTAGGAGGCCAGAGAATCGGTCCGTCAATATTCCCTATTTTTCATGCCATAGATTTCCCCTGTTTCCTATCCATTTCGATCCATGACGTTCAGTCAAGAAAAAAGTGACATCACGTGTGCTATCTCGGCGGGGACCCGTCATGTTGGAACCACATATTTCTTCTAACTTGAATGTTTACATTTTCTAATAATGTCGGCAACGATTCTCTTAAAAGTTTAAATATTTGTTACCAGTTAAAGTACCCTCGAAAAAATATGGGCCAACAACAGAGTTATCTATAATTCCACCCCATACGTTCACTGACCATCTTCCTTGTTTCATAATTTCCCCTCTCCAATTAGGATTTTGTTGACTGTAGTACCTTATATTATGTCGGTTCATAGTACGTCTTTTAACGTAGATTCATCGGTGATAACACGTTTTTAAAAAAGTCATGGTTTGGTCAATTTTCTCTATAGCCCAAGAACAAAATCTGCTCTTTTTCTTTATCACCAGGTAGTAACTGGTGATACGAAATGCGATAGGGATGCACTTTGTGATTTTGTAAAATTCTCTTCACAGATGTGTAAGACACTATATCTGCGAGAGAACTTGAGGAGGAGATATAAGGGCAGGGACATTACTATCTTCTCTGATAGTCAAGCAGCCATTAAAGCTTGGCATCTCAAGCAAGTCAACTCAAGGTTGGTTTGGAACTGTGCAATGCCTCCTAAACCTGGCTAACCACAACAAAGTTACACTTTCCCTCTGGTTAGCAGGACACGAAGGAATACAGGCATTGTGTCTGGCAGACTCCCTGGCCAGGCAGGGGCTCCGCAGCAATGTTTGTGGGTCCTGAACCTGTTTTGGAATCCCAAAAGCCTCGGTTTCGTGGCTACATGACTCGGTGGATTCAAACACAACATCAGTCATACTGGAACCACATTCCAAGGCAAAATCACACTAAATCAATGTTGGAGTCTCATCAGCAGTGACAAGTGAACTACTAAAACTAAATAGGAATCAGATTAGAATAGTGACAGGATTAATAACCGGACACTGCACCCTAGAAAACATTTGCACACTATGGGCATCTATGAAAGACCATTTGCAGACTATGTGAGCAAAGGAAGAGTCAGCCTCTCACATCATATATGAGTGCCCTGCACTTACATGCTGGAGAACAAATCAAAAACCTCATGGTGGACACTAACCACCAGGACGCTGGAGTAGAAAAGAACAGTAAAAGGGCTACTACACCTGTCTGGGTGTCAAACCTTTAACTGAAACAAATACACCACAGAGATACAACAAGAAGCCCTGTAGGCTGCAGTGTGAGGCGGACAAAACTTTCAACTTGTGTATTTAGATTATCAATCAATCAATCAATCCAAGACATACCAAGGGCTTCGCTCCGAGAATTGGTACTTTGGATGGGATTCTCATGAACAGAAAGCAAAACTCGTAGCTGATTTTCCTCATTGAGAACAGGCTTATTAATAACAACTCTCTTCTTATAACCTACATTTCGGTCTCTGAATCTGTCTCTAATTTTCAACGTTCTCAAACTTGGTTGCCGCCTGGGATACATGTTTAGATACTGTCGTTTTGGACGCTCCTCAACTGATACACATTCCTCGCCAACGTATTCACCATATCATCATTTCGTCGCTTTTGATAACGCGTGTTTCTGTTCATTTTAACAAATAGTTATAGTAGAAGAATATTCTTTGACAAGTAAACTATCAAAGTTGACGACTGTTTGATCCACTCGCTGCACAGCAACCAAACGCCACTGTTGGAGCACGTGTCCCATTGTTGACATTTTTGCATTTCAGCCTATTTAATAGAATAAGCTATACTTGTATTTTACTGATTTTCAATTGTATTGCTCGAAACTTTTTAACTTTAGACATGTAACACCCTATATGAAAAAGGTTTAGAATTTTCTAGAGAATCCCAAAATCACATAATATACCGGGTGTTCCATTTAAAATAAGGAAGATAACCATATTTTTCAATATAACTTTTATTAGATGTTCAATTGTTTTCATCGCAAACTGCTCATATTCTCCTCTAAAATTCCTACAACTTTTGTATAAACCGTTTTCAATATCTTTTGAAATAAAGAAATTACGAGGGTGTTTACCCTTCGTTGGACAACCCTGTACTTGCCTGGCAAATACTCGAAAGAAGGAAATTAAGTTTTTTTTAACTTTTGGGACATGTATAATTTTCACTTACCGAAAATATTATTTTTAGGTCAGCAAGATGATGCAAGAATGAACTTAGCGATTGCAATTACTGCAGCAAGATTGGGTGCTACTGTGGCCAATCATGTTAAAGTAACTGGTTTAATTAAAGAGAAAAAAGAAGGAAAAGAGGTGATAGCAGGTGTTAATTGTAGGGATGAAATGACAGGTAAAATAATACATTATAATTAGCTATAGATGCAAGTCCGTAACTTAAAATAAATGAAATAAATTTAAAACAACCCATGGTAATTTTTTGCTTATAGTGCCCATCGCCGATTTTATTTAAATTTTGTGTAAGTTTTTTTTGCGGCGCTGATCACGAATCCAACGTATTTTTTTGTCGGAACCTTCTAGTTTTTATGTTATGACTAGGGACCGGACATCGATAAAAAACCATTACAATTTCGAGCTTAAAATGATATAGAATATACCAAATAAAAATGCAATAAATAATTCAACTTCCTTTGGTATTTGTGGTTTTTATTTTGTTATTTTATTCGCTGCCTTCTTTAAGAATAATACAAAGACGTGGCAATAGCAAAAAATTTGAAGAGTTTTTGCAACAACAAAAAAAATTAAACTATGATATTTTATAATGCTTTTATATAAGTGATATGGAATAAATTAAAATTACAAATAAACTTTTTCTCTATATAAATTTACAAATATTTAATTGCACACTCTATTAGGGTTCATATTTATGCAATTAACCCCACAAACATGGTTTGTTGGAATGCAACTATCCAAAAAACTCTCGAATATTGTTGTGAACTCGTAAAACCAGTTTCATTGTACATGAGTTAATCCCAGAGGTAAATTACTCATTTATATTGCTTTGCCAAATCTAATTTGTTATATTTAACAATTATTAAGTCACTTACAGAGCAATCTATCATAATGAAGTTGATAAAAAAATAGAGAGTTGATGAATATTTATATTCCTTTTTGTTGAAGATGAGTTGTTTTTTATATTTGACGAGTCCACAGAAAGGCTGGCCCAAACCGCCTAAATTCGTGAGGTAATCTTAAGATGGTGAGAGGAACAACTCTTTCTGAACAAACCATGTCCACGGCATGGCAAGCGTTAGAATCTACAAATAAGTCGATGCAAAGGCAGCGGTTCAATACATTCTGTGAGTGATGGATGCTCTGGAATCGAGCAACTCTCACAAATAGGGTTATAGAAAGCCTCTCTTTAGAACATGTTATTTAAGGTCGTTTGGGATACGATCATTCATACCAAGTTGGAAGATAAACTATTTCATCAAAAAGAAAATCAAGCTTTTTAAACTGCCCAGAACTATGGATTATAATGTGTTTGTCTGATTGAGGTTATTCTTAAAATATGACAAAGAATCAAGCCAATATTTGTTATATATATTAATAGATGAAATTAGTGAACTTACCCGCGACCGTGAAACACTACTGTATTTTGGGAGGCATTAAACGGTCAAGTTTACAGGCACCCCAATCAAGATGGATGTTTTCAGAAGGAGACGTCCACCGATGACCTACGCTTGGTTTTCAAATCGGAAGCGTGTTGGCTTAAGAGAAATTGGTGCAGTTGGAGTTTGGTCCATAGAGTGGCAATTCTAAATTTTTTGTACAGAACAATATCAAATTGTGCGCCATGTTAAAGGTCCACGACATTTAGAAAATATATCATCGGGGCCATCAAATCTACAGAACGAGAATATTATGTATTAAACGCAGACTTATTGCATTGATTTGTATAAAGCTTTTACTGCAGCTGATATTCTTCAAAAAAATAAATAATCGGTCACAAGGACATTTTTGGAAAAAACACTACCACGTATCAACTTTGCATAAAACTATCTTGATACGAGGTCTATTTAAAAACTATGGACAAAATACGACACAATCTGGAAGGAAAAAAGTTATGGTTTAGTGTCGATGGAAACCACTGATATCAAGGAAAGATATGTTGCCTATGTTATAGTTCACCTTTAAGTTATCATGAACCTGAGGACTCATATTTAAATAACAGTAATTTTTTTCTAAAACCAATGAGACAATAACGAAATCTGCAGCAGAAAGTATTACTTCACTACTGTCAGTCACTTGTATTCAGAAAAGTGACGTTTCGTTTCTTTCGGATAGTGCTTCATATATGCTGAATGCGGGGACGACTAGTTAAAGAACATTTTCCCAAATGGCTTAATTTGACATGTTTAGCTCATGCCTACATAGAATATGCGAAATGGTACGTAGCTTTTATCCACGCTTATTGATACTTTAGTTAGCGAAATTAAAAAAGTTTTTCTTAAGTCGGTTGCGCATATTACGAAATTTAAAGATATGTGTTCTAAGGTCGCAATACGCCACAACTGTACTCTTACAAGGTGGGGAATATGGCTATCAGCGGTTACATGTTACCATATAAATTATAATGTGGTAAAATGTTATCGACAGTTTACGAAGATGATGCTATAAGTGTGAAAAAGGAAAAGAACATAAATGCGCAAATGAAATCCGATTTAAAAATTATTTTGAAAATTTTGGATATTTTTCAGATGTGATTGAACAGTTATAAAAACAAAATGGCCCCTAGTGCCTTTATTTCATGTATTCTAAATTACTATAGACAAGCTTAAATCTGTTTCTAATGAAGAATTGGTGACAAATTAAAATTATATATATACAAAAATCTTGGAAAAGACCAGAATTTTAAAAATAAAACTTATTTTTGAGGCACTACAAAATAAAAAGACGACTTGTAAAATCATTTTTGTTTTACTCAGTTACAAGTTATGATGATGTCGAAGGAGCTTTTTTAGACTTACAGATATTTTAAATTATGGAAAAGAACCAATTTTATCGAAACCAACTTTGAAAAGACGTTAGTTCGTAATGCAAATAAATTGTTGTTAAACACTCCTGTTATGTTTTTTTTCACATTTTTTCTATTATTTGCAATATGCTTAATCCGCACGCCAATGAATTAACGAGAAATAAAGAAACGTGGAGGGAACGCTCGTTCCAAAATCCGGGCCCTAGTTATGACTAGGGACCGGACATCGATAAAACCATTACAATTTCGGCTCAAAATGATATAGAATACCAAGTAAAAATGCAATAAATAATTTAACTTCCTTTGTATTTATGGTTTAATTTTGTTATTTTTATTCGGTGTAATTTCTTTAGAATAATACAAAAGACGTGGCGATAGTAAAAAATTTAGAAGAGTTTTGCAACAACAAAGAATTAAACTATAATATTTTATAATGCGTTTATATAAATTATAAAATAAATTAAGATTAAAGACTTTTGTCTATATAAATTTACAAATATTTGATTGCACCTTCATAAGGGTTCATATTTATGCAATTAACCCACAAACATGGTTTGTTAGTGGTAATGCAACTCTCCAAGTGCAGTACGAAAACTCTCCGGGCAGATGTGTTGTAAACTGGTAAAAACCAGTTCCGTTACATAGGGTAAATCACAGGGTAAATCATATTATATTTATGTCAAAATAATTTGTTATATTTAAACAGGTGTAAGTCGCTTACAGGCAAATAAATAATGAGTACAAGTAAACAAAAAGAAGTTGGTGTGGCTCCTTCCATATTCTACTTTTTTTATTTGAAAGTGACAGAGGTGATTTTTATCTTTGAACAGTCCACGAAGGCTGTGGCCCAAGCACTAACGTACCGTGGGTATCTTAAGTGTGGTGAGAGGGAGTTTGTTCACACGGGACCTAAATATTTGGAGACTGTAAGAAGAAGGAGCACCTTTTGCGGGTAGCGGTTTCCATAGTCCATAGTATAGTACGAAAGCAGGAAGTTCAGGGCCTTTTTAGTTAAACTGTAAAAGGATGCATAAAAGTTGCACCAAGTGTTGCTCCGTTGGGAGCTGCCAGAGGAGGTATTATACTGAAACTCCTCTGAGTAGAAGCCGTGAAAATACCTGAAGAGAGCGATAGATCCCCTACAGCTCATGCGGTGGGCAGAAAGGACAGAAGCTTTTCTGTGAAGCGTGAGATTGTGGCTATAAGATGAACAGCTCTTCTCCGAATGAGTTGTCGGAGACGCCATTCCACAAATCAATATTCTAAAGAAGGTCCAATTTGGGATACATACAGAGTATACAGATTGGAAAATGAGAAATATTTTCTGGCTCGAAAGAGGAATCCAAGCTTTTTTGAAGAGCTAAGGCTATGGATGTAATTACTCTTTGTTCTGCAAAACTTTGTCGCTCATAGGTAACGGATGAGCATTGATAGACTTTTTTCGCGACAGCATACCTGCCTGTGTTTTGGAGGCATTGAACTTTACAAGATTTTTGGCGCCCAATCCAAAATAAGTTTGAGGTTTTGTGAGAGAGACATCCGCATTGACCTACGCTTGGTTTTCAAATCAGGCTTATCGACTAGCTTAAGAAAATGGTGCAGTTGGAGTTTGGTGCAGAATTTGTAATTCTGAATTTATTTGTACAAAACCATACCAAATTGAGCGACATGTTAAAGGTCCACAACATTTAGAAAATATGCAAAGTTTTTCGGGGACATCCAAATCTATAGAACGAGAACATTCTGTATCAAATGCAGATTTCTGCATGGATTTGTATAAAGATTTTATTGCAGCTGATATTCTTCTTCATAAAATAAATTATCGGTCCACGAGGACACTTTTGGAAAAAAATACTACCACAGAAAGGTACCAGGCGAATCAACTCTGCATAAAAATAAGTTGATAAGGTCTATTTAAAAATTATGGACAAAATGCGACACAATCTGGAAGGAAAAAAGTATTGGTTTAGAGTCGATGAAACCACTGATATCAAGGGAAGATATGTTGCTTATATTATAGTTGCACGTTTAAGTTATCACGAACTTTGAAAACTCATATTTAATTAACAGTCAATTTCTTTCTAAAATCAATAGTGAGACAATAACAAAATCTGTAGTAGAAAGTATTACTTTACACACAGTCCTTGTATTCAGAAAAGTGGCGTTTTTGTTTCTTTCGGATAGAGCTCATATATGCTGAATGCAGGACGACAAAATAAAAGAACTGACTTGTAGAATAATTTTCGATTTACTCAGTTACAAGCTGGATTGTCGAAACAAGCTTTTTTAGACTTAGAGATATTTTAAATTAAAAAAGAACCAATTTTTACCGAACTAACTTTGAAAAGACGTTAGTTATATCATGTAATTTCAAATAGAATTTCCCAAAGACGTAAACATAGGGAAAAGTTTTCGAAATCCGGGCCTTAGTTATGACGTCGCACTTTGACCCACTTGGATTACATATTTTTTAATTTATTTTTATAAATTTTATGTTAAAAAATAATTCAATTTTGATAAGTAGACACTTTCAATTGTTCCACTTGTTCTATGTGGCCAACCTAGAGTAGGTTTTTAGGTTTAAAGTGAGTGGTTATAACACCCTTTCACCGCGACGGATCGGTCTATTGTGGCTAACCTAGAGTAAAACTACAATTATTTTTGAGGTTTTTTTTCTATCCTTTATACAAACTTTTACCCTCCCCACCCCCCTATTCTACCCACTTACATCTAAAATCCTTTCGAAGATGACGCTTCCTATTTTACCACTTCCATATTATCAACTTTAAAAATAACGTTTAAGTCCAGTCATTTAAGGGGAGTTACCTAAAATCCTTTCTTAGCTGACATCCTCTATTTTTTTGGGTAATCAGAAGCCTAATTACCATCTTCCATATTTACAACTTTAAAAATGACAATTTTTTTATACAAACTCTCATCCCCATTTTAACTTTCCTTCCACCCTCCACCCCAAGGGATGTAATTTCAAAAATGTTAAAACAGATTGTTTTTAATCGTAATCAAATAGCCTACATACTAATTTTCATACGTCCAGAAATGACAAAGTTCGATGTAAACTTTCACCCTTCATTCTACCCCTTTAGGGAGAAAGTTATTTAAAATACTTTCTTAGCTGACGTCTCTTATTTTTCTGCTTAATTAGAAACATAATTACCATTGCCATATTACAACATCAAAAATGACATTTTTTTCCATATAAACTTTCACCCCCAAGGGGTATAATTTTAAAAATGTTAAAACAACAACTTTTAACGTAACAAACAAACAAAGAAACAATCATACAAACAAACAAACAATTATACAAACCAACAAACAAACAAATAAACAAACATTTAAATCTTTCCTCTTTATAATAATAGTATAGATGTCTCAAATTTGAGATAAAAGGTTATTGATGATTTGGTTAAACCAGAAACCAAGTTTTTTTAAAGAATATTTTAAAAGCTCATATCATGTTATACATAACTGACAATTTTAGTTCTTTTTCATGTTTTTTGCGGGGTAATAAATAACAAAATTTTGCTTAATAAAAAACTATGTTTCATTTACATTAATTCTTCGATATACGCTGAAAATTTGGGCAAGAGGTTTTTTCCCTCGTGAGTCGATCCCGCATGTCCAAATTTTGGGATTCCAACCTTTAAAAAAAACTTCATTCAACTTATATTTGAAGCATGTTTTTATGACTTAACTATTTTTAAATCAGCTGCTTAATTACTTCTTGATACTTAGTTTTGTCAATTGGACAGGTTGAGCTTTTCATTGTTTTCGAATCAATCTTAAATGCTTTAAGTTTAGAAATATGCCGTGAAGTGCTTTTTTATTTTAAATTTTTTTTTGTGTTATAATGTAGGTAAAACATGGTCAATTCCTGCAAGATGCGTTATAAATGCAACCGGTCCCTTTACAGACAGTATTAGAAAAATGGACAACCCCGAGGTGAAGGAAATTTGTGCACCTAGTAGTGGAGTTCATATTACCTTACCTGGTAAGTAAAAATTTGCTGTACTCTTTTCCAGTGCCCGCAAAGGCTCAAACTTAAGCCCAAATGCATACAATGCATTCATCATGAACTTTATTTTTTTAAATACTACCCTTAATTGTTAATTACATTTTTTTGAAGTAGTTTTAATCCCAATTACAATGATGTATACCACTTGATATTTTTTTGTTAAATAAACATATTTTCCATAAGAAACAATGAGTTAGACAAGAAACGCACATGATTTCTTATAGGGCGTTCCATATTTGTTAAATAAATATAAGTGTTATACATTTTTTTAATTGGGATAATAAGGGGTTCAAAAAAATTAAATAAAAAATCCAGGGCAGTATCTAAAAAAACAAAGTTAATGATGGTTTCAAAAACAAACGTAGTGGAAACTTTTTACTTCACCAATTTATAAAGCGCAAAAAGTTCCACTAGTAAACAAATTAAAACAAAAATGGAAAATTTCAGTTTTTCGCTATATTTCCGAAAGTACAAAAGATAACTTCAATTTTTCAACAGTGTACTATTGGGCTTCCCAATACGCAACATTGCCACAATTTAATTTCTTCGAATCTCTTACCGTTTCCGAGATTCCGATGGTCAGAGTCGAATTTGAAACACCCTGTAGGTATAGGGATAATTTAATAAAAAAAATGCAACTGAGAAAAAATGACCGTAATTTTAATTTGAGAATGACAAATTCAACAACTTCCTTGTAGTTAATTACTCTGGATAGATTTCCAACCATCAATCTTACAGCTGGGTAGGGTGATTTCTAAAACATCAGGTGGTTATAGATATATGCCAAAATACATTCGTTTGATTGGTTAACAGGAGTAAAATTTTCACTACAAATTTTATTTTTTTAAATTTTAGGATATTACAGTCCAGAACAAATGGGTCTTCTGGATCCATCCACCAGTGACGGTAGAGTAATTTTCTTCCTTCCATGGCAAAAACATACCATCGCGGGTACAACCGACTTACCTTGTGAGGTTACACATAACCCTAAGCCAACGGAAGATGAAATTATGTTTATTTTGGAAGAAGTTAAGAATTACCTTAATCCTGATGTTGAGGGTAAGTAATATATTTTATTTTTAAACTGTAATGTTGACATTACAGACCTTTTAAGATCAAAAATTGTACGTTAAAATAATATTATATCAGAAAGTAGAAATATAAATTGGGGTGTTCCTCAGATTTCTGTTCTTGGACCTTTATTATTTTTATTATATATAAATGATTTAGCTTTACTTAAAGCTTTACTGGATATAAAAAAATATATAATGTTTGCTGATAATACAACTATTTTATGGAATAACAAAAATACAAATTCTTTATATAATGCAATTCAAAATGATATTCTAAAAATCAAATTATGGAATAACTCTTGTTGGAAAACTTCTTGTTGTGGTGTCGCTTTGTTTTAATATAACTAAAACTAATATCTTAACATGTAAATGTGTACTCAATAACCTATTTTTGAATGATGAAATTATAAAATCCTCTTCATGTACTAAATTCTTAAGACTTGATGTCGATGTTAAACTGAATTTCAATAAACACAAAGAAAAATTATGTAGTAAACTTGCATCTTATTGTTATGTTATACTCTCATGCATTAGAAGAATTTTTTTTAACAATTATTTATTTCAAAAAGAATTTGAACACTAACTTTAATCTATATTTTAGAAACAGTACCTATAATATACAAAGATGTTGGGTTAATAATACATAATACTAGACAAAATTCTCATCTTTATCTTTTACATCCATGTTCTATTTTAATAAAAAAATCAATAATTTGACACAAAAAAATATTTATTTACTTCCTAGTGTTAAGAATAAAGGTAGTTTTATAAATTCAAATTGTCAGTTAAAACTTATTGTTAGGAAAGGCTTATTTTGTATTGTCCGAATACAATAAAGTTAATTTATTATCTTCTTTCCTTATAATAATATATAATTTATAATTATTTTTTGTTATTATCTTAGTTTTATTTTATTCTGCTGTGTCGAAAAGTTTTAATATGACAATAAAGCAATATATTATTATCGTAGGCGTGCGCACAGTGGGGGTGCCGTGGCACCCCCACTAGTCGGAAAAAGATTACTGTATTCAAAATATGAAAATTATTATTTGATAAGGTTCCATTTAAAAATTACAATCCTTAGATTCAAATGTATGAAATGTATCGTATCCAGTGTTATTCACTTCATTATTATTACTATTATTATTATTATTATCTCGGCACCCACACCAGCTTTACCCTGCGCACACCTATGATTACTATTCCCAAAGTTTCGGCATGACGTATCCTATGGGTCCGACCCCATAGGGTGTCATGCAAAAGACCATCTGCATCGCGTCCGCTCGATCAGGGATCTTCGACCAAATTCATTTGTCTCAGTAAACGAAGGGACCCGAGGACAACATATTTTATCCTTCATGCCCCCCAAAATGCCGACAATCATCACACGTTAACTCTGGATAGAGCCATCGAAGTTCATCGAGAAGATCCTAATATAAGGCTGGTCTTTCCCGTTCCCTCATATCGATGTTAGTTTCCGCTAGGGCGGAGAAGTCAATCACATACATAGAGTTATCCCTTTTTATCAAGAACAACAATGTCAGGTTTATTGGCACGAATTTAATGAGTAGTTGGGAATGCATAATTCCAATATTTGCGACAGTTGTCATTTTCCACTACTGCCTCGATATCACCAGGAGCAAATAGCAGAATTGCTGTTTCATTGATGCCGTAATAATGTCTGAGGTGATAATAAAGTAGCCGAAGCGAAGCACATCGTTATGTCGGTGGATGTGACCACTAACAGCATGCACTGGACAAGCTGACCATAAATGCATGCATGCGGGTGCTGTCGACAGGCTCGGCAAGCAGTATCAGAAATGTTAGAAAACTGACTTCGGTTTACCAATGTGTTTATCACCCCATCCTGGCATACCAGTAGGAAACTCTCGGTCCCAGACTTGAGCTCAGCAGATTTTAAAAACCCAAACTCGAGGTTTCAAGATAGATTGAGTCTTTTTATATTTAGGTAAAATAAACCGTGTGTCGGCTTATTAATGTCATCTCCTAAGAGAATCTGCTGTTCTGCTCTGTTAACTGCAGTTCTAAAGGCTTTAGACTCGAGTGATTGGTCGTCGTTTGGATCTAATGCAAATCTGAGACCAAATTTTCCCGCTGCTCGCTCCGCTGCCTTGAATAAAGTTGTATCAGTGGATCAGTACTATTGGCAACTTGACAACCAGCCAATCATGCATACACTTCAAGCTTAAAAGGCCACGACCTCCCTGGTGGCGTGGAGGAATTATTATTACTATTATTATTATTATTATTATTACACCTTATTAACATTTTCCGAAATGTCAACAATTAATATCGGACCAGACTTTACATTTTAAAATATAGCTTATTATGTGTTTTAGTACGGCGAGGAGATGTCCTCTCAGCGTGGAGCGGTATTAGGCCATTGGTATCAGATCCCAATAAACCAGATACACAGTCACTAGCTAGAAATCACATAGTCCATGTAAGTGATTCTAATCTTGTCACCATAGCAGGTGGTAAGTGGACTACCTACAGGGCCATGGCTGAAGAAACCATTAATGCTGCCATAAAAGGTACATTAACTAGAGATAATTCATTTAATAAAAAAATATTCAAAATTTTTTTTTTAAATAAGAATAATTTGTTATTTTAAAAATAAAATTATGTTAAAAAACACTAAGAGCCCCCAATTTTAATTCATAAAAATTTGAAACGTGATTTTAATTTAAAAAAGATTTAAAAAAATATTTGTAGAATACCGGGTGTGTCCTAAGTAACATAAAATATTGAATGCGCACTTTAAAAAAAACATTTGTAGAATCTCCCACTTAAATAATTGGGATTACTTGAAATATCCTGTATATAAAAAAGTCAAAATAAAATCATCAGGTTAAAGCATCTTTAAAAAAAAACTCATTCTTAAGCTAATAGGTAAATTTCTTTTGGTAAAAATTTTACCCTGAATTTTTTTAGCTTGTCATTTGGAAGACAAATGTCAAAGCATGTGCCGAAAATCTCAAACCGATGGACTGCTTCTGGAAGGAGCCAATGAGTGGACTCCCACAATGTATATCAGACTGGTACAAGATTTTGGTTTGGAATGTGAAGTAGCCCAACATCTGGCCAATTCGTATGGAGACAGAGCTTTCGCAGTTGCCAAAATGGCCAGTTTAACTGGTAAACGATGGCCGATTATTGGAAAGAAAATTCATCCAGAATTTCCCTACATTGATGCTGAAGTAAGGTAAGGTTTTTTGTAGTAATTTTAATTCCTAAACTAAGAGATGATTTTGTTTTATAATTCTTGTTGTGTAGTTGATATTTGCCTTTCATCAAGTCGATCACAAGCAAATAAAATATCCAAGAGCAACACACCAAGATAAGTCTTTTGACAAAATAGTGACAACATTTTTTTTGGTCGTTAGGTGTATAGATAATTTATTTCTTAATTTGCTGTTTATTTAATTTTTTCGTGTTTGTGCCTGTATTAGGTTTTATTAAAGATGTTTTTGTGGACTGAAAGTAAAAAATTGGCTGTGGGTAATACAAATCCACAAATCAGATTTAAACACCCTTCATAAAACAAAAACATAAATTATCTATAAAAATTAAGCAACAACCAATCAGGAAAACGTTTAACGAAAACCCAAACCCAACCTTTGCATGCTTCCTCTAAAAATCCCTCCTCGGAAGGTAGAACTTTAAAAGTGAGCTCTTTAAAGTGTACTTTGCAACATTCGAATAAATTTTTAAGTCGCTATTTACTCCAAATCCATTACAAGGAGGTATAATTTCCTGAAAACTTTCCCTGAATGCTATTTGGGATACATTGTTTATAATAAGCTCTTTGCATAAAATTTATTTTAAATCAAAAATACGTTAATACCATTTAAAGTTCTTGTTTGCCTCTTTAAATCTGACATTGTACCAAAACAACTCACGACTCGTGTACCTAGCGTTGCCACAGGTATTAGATTTCTACTTTTTTTGAAGGTTTACCCAGTTTTTCCTAAGTTCTTTTTGACAATTTATTAGATTTTTAGCGTAATAAAACATCTCTCATTCTGCAAAACAAATAATAAGTTTGCTTATTTCGAACGTAAAGTGCGAAAAAACTTTTTTAGCTTATAAACTGACAATCGTAATTAATTTTTAAATAAAAATGTATTTTTAAAATAATTTGCCAAAGAAGTTTTGGTGGAGATTAAAAATAGGACCAAATTTGATCCAGATTTACAGATGTTAAAATCAGATCAAAATTAAATATGATACTGATGAAAATTTCCATGTTAGAGTATTATAACTTCTATATCATATTAGTACAGGATTTTTTTATACGGTGTGTTTGTTATATGGAAATTTTAATCCATATCTCGTGGTTCTTTTGTTGGATTAAAAAAAAATGTGTAATTTGTGAAGCAGAATTTACTGAAAATAGTGTCACGTTCAAAAATTAGCCACGAGGTGGCGCACTTTCTACTATACTATATTTCAAAATTACCAAATGTGATTTTTTCAAAACGTTACCTAAAAGCTTATCCAATGTCACCTCAATTTTATAAAAGATTCTGCTACGTTGCATTCATAATAGTGGTGTGGGAAGCTCAACAAAGTTATTATTGTTAAATTCGGATAAAAATTGGAAAATATTATGGAAGCTAACCAATTATTTTAGGTTTATGTTAAATAATTCGTTGGTTTCCATAATTGGTTAGCTTCTCCTATCACTATTATGCAAAGTAGCAGATTACATCTTTAATAAAATTAATGTGTTATTAGGTAGGCTTTTACGTAACGCTTATAACATTTTAAGTAAATCTGAAGTTTCGAAATATATTATGAATTTTATAATTATATGCCCCATTTTGTGGCAAATTTTTAAATGTAACAATGGTTTCAGTAAAATCTGTGCGACAGACAAAGGAATTTCTAGATATGGATTGCGATCGCCCTTAACTAACTAAACACCTTGTATATATGTAACATATTATGTATTTGCCTCAAGTAGCATTTATATATAAATCTTTATTTAGCACCTCGGCTAATTTTACATAAATAAGTATAATACAATACAACTAAATTATAATTTACAACAAAAAAAATATGTCCATATAAAAAAATTAAAATTAATAAATATTACTATTATTGTCATTAAAAGTTACATTAAAAAAATAGTGGGTAAAGCATTTATACATATACAGCAAATTAGACGTCATAAATCAAAGAAACAAACATATTACCTAAAGTATACAAATACGAAAGGCAGATGTAAAACTTACTCCTCTAATTGAGCAAATCCAAAGAATTCATTAAATGCCTCTTTAAGAGCCTTTTAAACGGTTTTACCGATTGAATAGTTTTTAGGCTCTCAGGAAGTCCGTTATAACTATCAAGACCCATAAAGAAAAGTGAGTTTTGTGAGCGGAACTGAGAGACATTGGGTATATAAAAGTTATTTCTAGAACGAGTGTTATACCCATGAACATTAAAATTGTAATTAACCCTGTCCATCAGATACTGGGGAGCTTGTCCTAGGTTTATTTTGTGTATAAAAATTAAAGTATTATACAACAGTAATTCCTTTACTGGTAACCACTGCATTTCTCTCAATAGATTTCTGGTTGGAGTCAATCTAGGCTTCCTCAGAATGATTTTCATAGCCCTATTTTGCAATTTTTGAAGGCGAGAAATCTCATTTTGATTTAAAAGAAATAGAATGGTGGAGCAATAGTTAAAATGTGGAAGTATGATCGTGTTAAATATAATTTTTCGTGTCCACCTTGTCAGATATGCAGAGCAGCGCATTAAATAATTCACCTTAAATGCTATGATCCCAATAACATGATTCGCATGATTTTTAAACTTTAAATTCCTATCTATTAAAACACCTAAATATTTAAAATTTTCAATTCTTTCAATGGAATCGTTACCCACCTTGATGTTAACATTTAGGTTGCAAAAATGCCTGTAATAGGCTTCCTTACCCAAAATCATATATTTGGTCTTGTTTACATTTATTTTTAAATCATTCGTATTGCACCATCTGTAAACGTTTTCCAAAGTTTCATTCAACACTCTCACAATATCAAGTAAGTTAGCAGATGCGAAATAAAAAAGTATATCGTCAGCAAACAGGTGAGCAGAACAGTTTTCCATACATGAAACAATATCATTAATATATATGATGAAAAGTAAAGGTCCAAGTATACTTCCCTGCGGCACGCCGAAGTCTACTGATAAATCATCAGATAAAATATTATTTATTTTTAAGTTTTGTTTTCTGTTCTTTAAATAGTTCTGAAACCACTTCAAAACGGTGCCCTTTAAACCTATACATGCCAGTTTCTTAATTAAACGCTCTCTATTGACTGTCTCAAACGCCCGCCTCAAATCAAGAAATACAAATACAAAAAGTACTCCAATTGCCAAATTTTTATCAAGATTTAATCTCCAGTCCTCCAGCACGCACTGCACTGCAGTTTCGCATCCAAATTCTGAACGAAATCCAGATTGTACACCCGTAATTATGGAGTTCTGGTTTATGAATTGTAACGTTTGTTCGTGAACTGTTTTTTCTATTACCTTTTCGATAGATGGTAAAGAATTAATTGGTCTTAAGTCAGAGGCCTTATTTGACCTAGTTACTTTAGGTATAGGAATAACTGTCGATATCTTAAGTAAATCTGGCATTGTACCCGTCTCCAAGGAAAAGTTAACTATATGCAACAAGGGCTGTTTAATGCTATTAAAAGTATTTCTCAAAAAATTTACGTCAATATCATCCGGACTAGACTTGTTTGACAAATCAAAAATAACACGCTTGAGAGTGACATAATCTAAAGTGTGAAATATCAGGAAAAATAATGTTATTTTTGTCTACTTCTGAAACGATATCTTTAATGCTGTCTATAAAAAAAGCATTAAGAGCATTACATTTGGGAAAAGTCTTTGGTAAATTGCAACAATGTAATCCATTGAACTATATTGAAGTATGAAAGGTCTCCATTTTATCAAGAAGATTACTTAATGAAAGTTTACACCTGACCATGTTGTCCAAGTGATAAATAATTATTACTTGCGTTTCTACGAAAGTGATTTAAAATTTTAAACTTGAATTTAAAATTTTCCATAATTTTTTCTTAATGAAGAACGGCCTTAGAAAATTTTTACGGTATTAGTATAATTTTTTTTTAATGTATAGGAATCGGAACACCTAATGAGAAATGCATTCCATCAATGAAAAAGTTGTGCAAATACATGTTAACTAATCTAAATATTATTAGGGACCAGACAAATTTAAAAATTAATATATGTTTTTGTTATGTGACTTTGTGTATAGAAATCACTTAAATAATGCAAAATTGTGTTAATAAATTTATAGCATATTTTAATTTTTAACATTAACAAGTAGATAAAATAAATAAATTGTGGAAACGCTGCCTGTACCCGCATGGTAAAATGGGCACCGTGCACATATTTTGTTGTGCCTTGTGACGTCACGAGGCATTTAAATACCCAGATGTTGTTTTGGTGCGAGTGTTTTATATTTAAATTTGAAATGCTAATAGTTGATATTTCTACTTAAAGATATGGCTGCCGAGAATATGCTTTAACAGCAATCGACATGATAGCTAGACGAGTTAGATTGGCATTTTTGAACGTTCAAGCGGCTCAAGAAGCTTTACCTGAAATTGTCAGTATTATGGCTGAAGAATTGGGATGGTCGGAAGGTAAATATACATGTTTAATTAAAATAAACATATTTTTATTCGTATTGTTTAACTTATAACTATCTCTGGTCTTTGGGTAAATTCAGTTCTCTTAATAAAGCCGCTAGAAATTTGTGCAATTAAAAATTAATTTTGGCACGTCCTAGTAGTATAGCTGGTGGGCTCCTGTAACACTTGGATAGCATCATTCCACCCGACTATTACTAAAGACTGGATGACTTTTCGTGCTAAAGAAGTGCTAAAAATTTTATTTGCTTAAGAAGTTTTTTAAATGCATTAAAATAAAGTGAGTTTACCAAAATACTAATAAAGACCAAAAAGTTGGAAATTGAGTGCTTTTGCTTTGTAAAGAAATACATAAGAGTAAAAATGTGTGTTTTTTTATCGGAATTGCTAAAGGTTTAATTATGCGTGCTGGTTCTATAGTTAAGTGTTTAATGGCCGGTTTCACCAACCAGAAAAATAGTTCTTAGGCTTTATAAAAGTCTTCTTGACTGTTTAAAAGATAATGGTTAGACTTTTGTGGTGTAACTTGTTTCACTGTGGCACTCATACAATGATTTTGTCAAATATAAAAAAATCCATCAGGTTTTGTAAAAGTGTTTTCTAAATATTAATATTTCTAGAGGAAAAACAAAAACAAACCAAAGACGCTACCGAATTTCTACAAAATGAAATGGGTCAGAATGTCAACAGAGCCAGTAGGGATAAAATTCCAATTAACCTTAGCAAAGATGAAATTCAGTTATATATTAAAAGGTTCCAAATTATCGATAAGGACAGAAAAGGATACGTTTCAATTAATGACATAAGAAGAAGTCTTAAGGTAAACATATTTTAAATAAATGTAACAAAACTTTAAACTAAAAGTTCTTTTTCTCCGTTTTACTTTTAAGAAATAGTAAACAATTTTATTTGTTTATTAAATGGCAGCATGATTGTTTTTTTTCTTTTACTTAGAGAATAAATCCATTGTAATAAAGTCTTCTTTGGTTTAAACTGAAGAATATAGGATTTTGATGGTGATCCGGTCAGAAACAGTCATGTGAAGCCCTTTCTGCATATCACTAATTAGGGGAAATAATGATTTTTTTTTTGCTTTTTTTGCAATTTCGTCAGGAATTTCAGAACTTTCCTGCATTTTGACCTTTTAAGTTGGACAGCTAGCAAAATTTGATTTTTTCAGCAAGTTTTTCCTGTCAAATAAAGGGTGTTCTCCTAAAATCATTTAGTTTGGCTGTGACCAGGTTCAAGAAGAAGGCATTTTAGAAAAGTTTGTGTAGTTTTGGGGTTGGGTTTGAGTAGGGTGTTATAACTTAAAAAATAGAAGTTTTCGACAAAATCTGACTTTAGATTCGTGATTAGCGTCCCAAAAACCCCTGTATACTAAATCTCAATAAATAAGGATTTTTGCCGAAAATTAACAAATTGATGTAGTTTTTAGCCGCTTTTAAGTTCTTATACTAAATTTTTAATATCATTGTCAGTCTCTAGCGTAGAAACTTAACATAAAATCCAGTCAGCATACTCTATGAACATAATATGACTAACATTCAATGGGCAATTAGAAATGGCCGATTACTTACAAGTAAGTTATTTTAGTAATAGTACTAATCCATTTTTCTGTAACCTTACAGCAACACGGTGAAAAAGAAGTACCTGGAGAAGAGCTGCACGCAATTCTCAGCGAAATCGACACGAATATGAACGGACAAGTTGAACTAGATGAATATTTACAGGTTTGAACCCGTTTGCCATTTGATTTTGGTTTTAACTGGGTTTTAGGCTTCCTACCAATTTGGTTTATTGGCTTGTTTAATTTATGTTGTTATTGTGCACATTTTTTGTTTCGATTTACTATGCATTATTTAGAAGTTTTTTTCGTATTATTTTGTTTGTAAATAATTTCTAATTTTATACAGTCACTGTGCTAGGCATGTAAAGCATAGTTTTTTTAGAGTTTACACACTATACTTTAATAATTTTTTGAAAATATTTGCAACCCTTAAAGCGCAACATTTTAAATCTATTTAATTTGGTTTAAGCCACACTCATGACATCAAAATAATTTGATTCGCTACTTGATTTATTTTTGTTTATTGTATAGATAGTCAATAATAAAAAAGTTTTTTGGTGGTATAGTCATTAACTGTGCTATTATTTTACAGACACTGGGTGCATCTGAAATTTTTTTAACCCTTAAAAAAATTACTCTAGCTGTTTTTAATATGATTTTTTAAAAAGTTTAGCTCTTTTACGTACATGTTTAAAAATTATTTACGTTGTTAAACATATGCCTAATGGTTAAGGGTAGAAAAAATACCATGATAGGCCCTAAAAGGATTTTACTAGGTGTAATCCAAAAACACGGTAAATTAATTTTTTTAGCAGTCACTGCTAAAGCCTCATTGGTATGAATTGTCGAATCCGGTGGCCTGATAATATCTATAGTGAGAAGTCGGAAGAAGTTGCGAAGTATTCGTGGACTGTCCAAAGATAAAAAAAAAATAACAATTTTTGGTTAGTCTTTTATTTCTTGTGGTAAAAGTTATTATTTTAAAACAGGATTTTTGGACACTACCTATAAAGAAACAATCGTATGTAAAAAAATTCAAGAATAATCGGGTTTTATTTTAAATATCCTTAAATTATTGCTTTGTAATTTTGTATTGGGTTGTAGTCGTTGCATATTCTAAAGTGTCTTATTTATGTCTTGGAAACATTATTTGGGGTTTTTTGGTTACACTAAATATTTTTATATTTAAATACAATAAATTATTAAGTATATACAGGGTGTCCGAAAAATACGTGTACAACGTTTGATGACAGACTCCGGACGTCAAAATAAGTCGATTTGAGCGAACTTACCTACATTCAAAATTGGTTCAATTAGCCTGCACAGGGCGTCAAAGATTTTAAAAAATAGTGTTTTTTCTAAATTTTTTAAAAACGTGCCAGTTGATTTCAATAATATTTAGTGATAAGTCTTGGGCTGTAAAATGACGTTTGCTGTTGACATAGTTATTGTTTGTACTTAACCTAAAGTATTATAAACGTGACCTCATATGTAGTTATATCATCTGATTTTTTGTGTCATCGACTTACTGAAAAATCAGTTGCTATTTTCTAGTAAAACAATGTATTTGGAAGATTTTTCAGCTCAAAATTTTGCTAGGATAAGTGGTTATGCCAGAAAAATATTTTCAATTACGTGCCCGGGCATGATATTATATTAATAGTAATAAAGGTAGTAGTAACTAAGCATTGTTAGCTGATGACTTTATTATATTTTTTGTTGCTATGCCATTTAATATTTCTGATGACAAATTGCTGTCAGAGTTTGAACATTCAGGCCATTATTTTTAACTTCTTAAATCTTTTACGTTAAATGTGGACAACTATACGAAATCCGAAAAAGTTGACATGGTTTTGATGCGGTGATGGATGGTCATGATCTAAATTTGCCAGATAAATTAAATGGAATTATTTACCTTATTTTTTTGCAAAACACTTTGCCAATTCTTCTGAAATGTTTGTCCCTTATAATTCGGCAGGGACTGTGGTATATGCATGATGGAGCGGTGGATACCTTCATGACCAATACCCTCATAGGTGGATTGGAAGAGGCGATGATGCACCAGTACGATGGCCACCACGTTCTCCCGACATAAATATGTGTGATTTCTTCAAGCGCGAAGAATTATGGCATCGAATTCTTAATGCTATCCTAATACTCCCGAGATATTAAATAAAGTTCAAGTTCATTTTTTAAGATGTGTAATTAAGTGTATTCAACAAAATTGTGATTATTTTGCACATTTGTTTAAAAAATATTTTGTTTTATCGAGTTTTTTTAATTGTTAATAAAATACCTTGCCCGAGCACGTAATTGAAAATAATTTTTTCTGGTATAACCACTTATCCTAGCAAAATTTTACAAGAAATGAAAAATCTTCCAAATACATTGTTTTACTAAAAAAAATATCTGATTTGTCAGTAAGTCAATGACATAAAAAATCAGAAGATATAACTACATATGACGTCAAGTTTATAATACTTAAGGATAAGTACAGTCGATAACTATGCCAACAGCAAACTTCCTTTTATAACCCAATACGCATCACCAAAAATTATTAAAATCGATTTGCAAGTATTTTAAAAATTTAGGAAAAACCAATATTTTTAAAAATCTTTGACGCCCTCTGCAGGCTAATTAAAGCAATTTGGGATATAGGTAAGTTCGCTCAAATCAACTTAATTTGACGTCCGGAGTCTGTCATCAAACGTTGTACGCATATTTTCCGGACACCCTGTATAAAATTTTAATTTTTATATTATTTTTTTTTAGAAAAGCGGTGGCGTTAGCAGAACAAATGTATTTAAAATTATTGTAACAAAATAAAATAAAAGTAATACCCATTCGCAAATATAAAAAATATTGAAAAAAATGCACAATTAATTTTTCTAAAAAAAACTAATAAATTATTTACCCATTACTAACTTTGAATCTAATTTTCTTAACAAGACCAATAATATAAATTAAAAAAAACCTGCACTACCACCCGCGCTCTTAAAAAATATTGTTCTTTGCTAAATTTCACTTCACTATTTTTCACAGGCCCACATTTTTTTTAAATAATTAAACTAAACAATATCGCAGCATGCGACCATAACCTGCATTTTTTTGGTTTTAGGAACCAGTAACAATATATTGCCTATATTATTTCAATTCATATAAAATAACAATTATTTTTCCATTTTATACATTTTACTAATTCTTGTTTTAGATGATGTCAGCAATCAAATCTGGTCACGTTACATATTCAAGATTTGCAAGGATGGCTGAACTGGAGGAACAAAAGCACGAACGAGAGAAGCTGAAGAAGAAGATCTCTGTAGAAAGAAGTGGTGGTGGTCTTTAAAAAGGCCTTCTGTAAAATACTTTTTTCAAATATTTTTTAAAATTAACGATTTTAAATTAAAATTTTATTATAAAGAAAGAAAAGGTTGTTATTGTGTTACTCTCTGGCGCGTGTAAAGTAAGATATTCATTATAGACCTAGCTTTTCTTCTACTTTAAATTCTATATCATGCCGATTGGTGCTGTTTGTTTTTTAAGGATGAAAACTACCCCTAATTGTCAAAACTTATAAAATAACATTTTAAACTTTATGATGGGTAAAATTTGGTTTGGATTGGTTGAATAGTAATTGTTTTACGCTTTGGAATACAATTTCAGAATATTTTAACACTGGAAAATCAACTCTTGCTAGAGCTGAAAGTAAAAAAAAGTATTTACCCTAAAAAAATGATTAATTTATCATAGTGATTTAATTTAAGAATGCTGTTGCTTAAAATACGTACTTATTTCATTTTGCAACTTTTTAACCCTTATAAATTAACCTCCATTATAGCTGAATTAAAAAAGAAAAAGATTGACTCAAATTTAAAATAGCTCGTCAGAGTTATTAATTAAAAATGTTATTGCCTAAAATATTACTAATTTCATTATTTTGCAAATTTTCAATCCTTAAAAACCACCCCTTACAACATTGCAATTCTTATAAACTAATTTAACAGATATAAATAGGAAAAAAGTAGCATTGCATACAAAAATCTATTTACACAAAAATAAACTGCATATCTACATACCTAGACAAAAATAAAATTTATAGAAACACAGATAAAAATAGGTTTTGCGAAGTATACCGGTTATGTAGATTATTATGCTCAAATTTTTTGACAAAAAGATTGGTTTTCTAAACATAGCTTCTTCATTTTTAAGGATAAAAAGTCTTTTTAAAAATTATTTTGTTAAGTTTTTTAAGAGCTACGAGGCTATGTAAATTAAATACCTTTAAATCCCTTAGTTTTAAAATGGGGTGAGTTCAAAGGGCTCGAATAAGGTGGTGCTTGCTCGTAAATAGAGACTTTAAACGGCCATATCCCGCCAAATATTTATTGTACAGAAAATCTATGCAAAGGAAAATCTTTGTAATAAAAAAAGCAATAATTCTGTACTTTAGCATTTTTTTCGTATTTCCAGTATTTTTGGAGTTATTTTGAAGAAAAAAGCTTTTTTTACAAAATTGCGAAACATCTTTATTCACTTTAAGCTACCATTTTTTAAAATGAACCAATTTAAAATGGTCAAACTTCTAGGTGGTATTGATAAAAAATATATAAAGAAAATCGCAGAAGGGCAAAGATTAATTTTAATTAGAAGGGTAATCAGGTGGTTTTCCACTGATTTTTTCGAAGAAAAAAGTAGGTATCGACCTTATCTTTATTATAACTTGCTCAATTTGTATGCTTGATACTTTTTTGAAAGGTATATCTATATACTTTAAAAAAGACTTTATAAGTTTTCCTCGAAAAATGCAAAGTTTTTCTGCTACTTGACTTTGAATCTTTCAAATTTAGCATTTGACGAACAAAAGCTAACCATTAACAAGCCGTGGCTTGGTCCGTATTGGTTGGAGAGAAATTATAAGAAAAAGTTTTTTTAAGCTACAATTTTTCTCTCTACCGTTTTTTTTTTTGATAAAATGCAGATTTTTCAAGTCATTCGCGAAAAACCCATTAAAAAGGTCGATTTCTTTGTCGAAAAACTGTTACTTTTAATCCCGAATAACTCGAAAAATATTAATTTTACAAAAAAAATATATAGACCATTTTTTAGTTTTTCTGTAGTTAAAATGCAATAAACAAATTTCACCCCCGAGATGGGGTGGTAACCACTCCGAGGATCAAAGCGCCCCTCGGCATGATATAGAATTTGATCCTTAAGCTATTCCCTACCTTCTGTGAAAATTTTAGGTAAATCCATGCAGGACGAAATAATTGCGAGCCAAAATGCTTCATTTCAGGACTATTAAACACTAATTACCAAAAGCCGCCATTTTAAAATTAGTATAAGGCCAAATTCAAATCATTTGTAAAAAGTTCTATTCTTACTTGTCATGTCTATGTTTAGGCAATTTTAAAATTGTAAATCAAGAGAAAAAAATTAAGTAATTTTTATCCATATTTGAGGTAAATATGCTCAATAATTCAGGGAACCAATATATTGTTATTTGGTATTTTGTATAAACAATTTGAGTTTTTAATTATTTAAATTTAAAAAAAGTTATTTTCGAACTAAGCATCAAAAGTTATTTTATTATACAATTTACCTTGAGTATAATACCTTTCTTAGATGGCTTTTTTATGTTATTTAATAAATATCCGAATTTAAAAAAAACAAATAATAATTGTTTATGAATATTTATTATTTTGTGGTTGTGAAAAAAATTAAATTTAAAATATTTATTTTTGTTTTTAATAGGTTTAAGATTAATAAAAATATATAAATATATGTATGTTGTTTTTTTACTATACAGGGTGATTCCTAAGTAGAGGCTTTTTTTCACTGTATATAGAACTCATTAAAATAAACAACTTTTTTAATTAACTTTTTTCAAAATACTAAAAAATAAGAAACTTACATTCATTTATTGTGGCGAATACGGTCCTGTCTTAAGTAAGTGGTCACCTCCCAAGAAGTCTTTAGGCTGTGCTGCTTGGAAACGTTGAACGTGATTTTCCCGCAATGTTTTCCACACTTTTTTTTACTTAAACCGACCTGACTTGCGATGCCCCGAGTACTTGGGTCCAGAATAAGCCCGCAAGGGAAACCGTCGCGCGTACAATCTCGAATCAACGTTTGCGGATTAACGATACTTTCATAAATAAGGAACATATCCACGGATTAATTGTTTTTAGATTGTGCCATTTTCGCAATTTAACATTAAAATTAATTCTCGCCTTGTCAGGTTGAAGCAACTGAGCCAAGCGACTAAGTCATACCGTATGATTAAGGGGCAAAAAACAAGTGTAAATAAGAAATAAACTATTTGTTTATGCTTAGGCTAGCACTAGCCACATTTTTAACTAAATTTATGTAGCTTTGTTATTTTTGGGTTTTTGAAAAATGTTATTTAAAAAAGTTGCTTATTTTAACGAGTTTTATATACAGTTTATAAAAAAAACGTTTATTTGATGGATTTAAACAAATATTAAAAAAAAATGAAAGACGAAGTCAATAATAATTAAAAACAAACAAAAATAATTTGAAAACATAATTTTATTAGTAAATTAATAGGTTTCAATAACAAAATATTTTTGTAAACATTTTGCATGCGCAATATATCTATCTAAAAGTACAAAAATGAACAATAATAAATAGGGTTACATCCAAAATTACACAAAAATATATCAGAACAATACACTATGTAAACCTTCACTTTAAGGTTTGGAAAATACACTGAAAAACAAATGTACAGAATATTTGCAGAATTAAAAAAAAACTTCATTAAAAAATGGAAAGAAATAATATGTTATTTCCTTGCCAACATATGACGAATGAATCAGATTTTTATTTTATTATTTTACCTTGTAAAATTTGCAAAAACTATAAAAAATAACACTCAGAATACTAGGACAGTAAAGAAAAAAATGACAGCGAGCATTAACATATTAAAATTTTAAAAATATAATTCGGTAATAGTTGTGCGTATAAGAGCTTTGTGGGGTTATTTTACCAGAAATTGCTTAAAATAAGAAAAAAAAATACATAAATGCAGAAAAGCACAGAATACCCAAATCTTTTGTGAACAAATAATAAGATTACTAATGTTATGAAAATAACCATAAAGTTATTTCTTAAGTAATAATATTAATAACAATAACTACATTACTTTAATTAACAATAAATAACTTATTTGTTTTTTTATTGCATTAAATTAAATACATATAATTTTGTGTTAAATAACAAATATTTATATGTAGTAACAAAAAATAAATATTCCTAATAACTGACTAATATTAAACAATATATAGAATTATTTAGGAAAAAGAAATATAATATAGGAGAAAAAATGCAGTGGTCTTTACATAAAACAGGATAAACTATTTTTCATATTTTTTTTATAGACATAGGAAAATTCATTAAAATTATTAAGTATTAAAAATATCCCTAGTAAAAAGATATTTCTATAATTGCAAAATCTTATACTACTGTTATTTTTAAATTCAAGGGATTTAAAATGATAGCTTATTAATTGTGTATGAAGCCTATTATTTTGGAAATATTAGCATTTTAATAAATTGTCATATTTTTCACTTTTAAGAGCAATATCATTTAAATAATGTAATTCGAATTAAAAAGGGTTGCACTTTATTTATCTCCTAAATTTATATGCTTACGTAAAAATATCACCTCTCTGTACAACCGAAACAAATAAGAATATTGAATAAAAGCTCAAAAAGCATAAAACTGCAGAAATGTGCAAAGTTTTGTCTTCAATATGAACATACACAGATGATTAAATTATAAAGATGTTATAAAAAATTAGAAATAGATTTTAATTTGTCATCTAAATTTAAAAAATAAGGAGTTGTACATAAAATTCCTAATATTGTAATTTTAATAAGGTGTATTTAGGAATAATTTAAAAATAGTTTATATGTTTAATATGCAGACCAAGCTGCGTTATCTTGTAATAGTTTGAAAAATAAATAATAAATAAAAACATAAATATCTAAAAAGCCACTTTTACTAAAAGAACTAAATTCAAACCAATACAAAAAACACAGAAAAGTAAAACGTATATACTTGTGGAGTAGGAGGAAATATCTGTAAATTCTTTGTATTCTTCTCTTGCGACACGCGCCTTGTGTTTAGAACCTGAAATAAAAGAAACGTTATATTTAGTGTTGTAGCGAGACGAGACTAGACAAGTCTCGTGACGAGACTAGACAAGTTTTGACGAGACTAGACGAGTCGAGAGAGAAGCCATTTTTAGATAATGGCTCTTGCGTCTCGGCGAGAATACCCTTCTCTGATTTTTGTAAATACCTACATCCAGTTCCTAATGTCAACTTTTGATAGTGTTTATACTTCCACATATTTTAGGAGTGTTATTCAACAAGGACTAGACAAACTAATTTTTTTGGTTACCTACCGCCCAAGGAATAAATTAATTAATAACTTTTCACGCAGGTGCTAAAAAAAAAGAGTTTTTGTACTACTGTATAAATAAGAAAACTTTGTGGTCCTAGCAACTCGAATGATAACGAAAGAGAACCTTCGTGTTACCTGGTTGCTAAGCGTTGCTAGCTACGAAAGTAATATTTTTAGCGCCTGGACAAAAAAGTAAGAGTAAAAAAAAGAAAATATGCTTGTGGGAAATATTAGGATTTATTTATAAAAAGTAACTAATTTATGACAAAATATTTTAAAAAACTAGGTTAGGTATTAACATTAAAAGTAATTGTGCAATTTGAGCAACTAGCAAAAGAAATTGGAGGAATAATACTTGAATTAACAGGTTTTAAATTTGTTGTTGGGGTATCGTTATCACCTTTAACTACGTTAATATTCATATTTTTCACTGTTACTTCATTAGAGGAAATATTGGCAGGAATTTCGTGTAAAATCTTCTTTGAAATTTCCACCTTATTACTATAGGATTCAGCAATATATCCCTCCGCAACAGAAGAAGACTTCCAACCTCCATGCCTTTTTAAGTCCAAAATATCGACATCCGAAGCATTGGCAAGGAACGTAGTTGACGTTCTTCTAAAAGAATGGCCAGTGTATCTACTGATGTCTTCAAGCTTCAAAAACTTCGCAATTTCTTTAGGTACATTTGAAATAGTGTGCTTTCCAATTACTTGATTAACACATTTACCTCTTTCATAACGATACAATAAACGCTCATCTAGAGTATTCCTTGGTCTCAGCTTAATATATTCCTGTAGAAATCTGACATAAGGAACTGAGCTTTCATGGTTGGTTACTACAAAGTTTCTTTTAACTTTATTTTTAGACTCCACTATTTTTACTATAGCCACGTCATTTCTTATTTCTACATCACTTAGCTTCATTCTGTATATTTCGTCTGTCCGGCATGCCCCAGCCACTCCCATAATGGCTATTACTTTCATTGCTAAGTAACTTTGATCAGGCGCGTTAAGTAAAAACTTTATGATTTCTTCTTTTTAAAAATTTTTGGCTTTTTTGCCTCATAACCCTCGTTTTCCTTTTAATATAAGCAATTAGTTTCTTGAACTCCGAAATATCTTGATTTTTGTTTACGGAAATTGTTAACTTGAGCATGGAATATACAGACCAGAGGGTTGGTGGTGATAAAGACTCGGATTTTTCTTGAAAATACGCCAACATCACATTCTCGTCAATCCGCCCCACATTTTTGTAGCAAGCCATTCAGAAAACGATTTATATGTTTGATGGTACCTCTCTTTAGATTTGTCTGGCAGAAGTGAGGCACACGCAAGGTCAGCTGCCTTTTGGTTGCCATTTTCATATTCATTTAACATTTTAAAATGGGAATGGATTTATACTAAATTAACAATAATTCAAAATCTGACAAGTGCTGATGACAGACAATGTCAACAATAAATGTGTTGCTATGGATTAATTTTTAACAGGTAAAATTTCAAAATCTCTGATATTTCTATTACAACATGATGTTAATGATTATTAAATTATGCGATACATAGAACAGTAGCAGAAAAAATATAATACATTACACGATGCGAAAGGCCTTTCAAGTGTTCGGAGGTTTTAAATAGCCTCGGCTTCGCCTCGGCCATTTAAAAACCACCTCACACCAAAAAGTAAACTTTCGCATCTTGTACCTAATGTAAATAACTATTTTAACACACCTGCAGGGAAAGTTTGATTTTTTTTCCTGTTTTCAGGGACGAAAATGCCTTTTTTCTACTTGGGTAAAAATAATTTTATAAAATGTGCGCATGAGTCAGCTTTTTCCCCTGACAGATACAAAGAATTATAAAAAATAAATATTAAATTATTTAATAATAATATTATAAATTAATAACTTTTCACGCAGGTGTGGTAAAAAAAAGTATCAGCGCCACGAGAAGAAAATACGTGATTTCAATCCGGGTGTGTGACAATCTTACACCCGGGTTGAAATGACATATTTTCTTCCCTAGGTACGCAATAAACTATTTGTTTAAAAGTACAGGTAAAGTAAAAAAATGTTTGTTATTTATATGTTATATCTATCCTAAACTTAGTGGGAGTCATTTAAAGGTTAAAAGCTATCAGAATTTCAGACCTAAAATTTGATATATCTCTCAAACTTTTAAACATTTTTATTTAAAATGAAAGTCAGATTATTAGGGCGTCATCAACGACTGTTTAAAGTTATGATTTTTTTTCCAAAGGTCCAAAAAATACATCAAAAACTAAATTTTTTGACTTTTTTGTTTATTTCTAATTTGCAACAAGCGTTGAACAATTTTTTGAGTTCATCCCCATGGAGAAGTTGATTCATATTTGTTATAAAAAAAAACATTATCTTTATTAAAATTTTTAATAAAGATAAGGTCTTTTATTTAAAACCAAAAACCGTTATACATTTGGCAACTTTAAACCAATTCTTGTAGGAAATTTAGTTACGAACTTTTCTCTCCCTATAATTTTTTTCTAAAACCAATACTTACAAAGTTATAAGTGATTTAAATAAGAAAATGTTATTTTAAATATTTTTTTCATATTTTTTTTTCAAAATGTTACAGACCTTTTTAAAAGGAAGCATGTATCGATTCATATTAAATACATTTTTTCGAAGGATTTCCAGCAAAACCTGCCTGCCACATCATACATCCACCAACTTTTGTTTTTTTGCAGATAAGGCTCAGTGTATTTGTGTAATGGATTTTTTCATGAGTTTTCAGTTTTCTTATGACTTTTTTTACATAATATTTTACTATATTTCTTTATTTTTTTTGGAAAATATGACATAGGTAAAAATTTAGGTTTTTTTGTGTCATTATTTAATAAATTAAAGCTAGGTTTGCATTTTAAAGTCTCTAAAGCTGGGTTTCCACTGCGCGAGAATAACGAGAGCAATCGTTTTTTGAGAACTACTTGCAAAGTCCCTGTTTAGAGCAAACTATTTCCACAAAAGGAAACGATTTACAATATAGAAATGAAACAAGTTGAGCCATCAGCTACCAAGGAAGTTTGAAAGTTACTGGAAGGCCAATGCTGTAAAACGAAATTGTCCCTGCAGAGTTGGCGCAATAAATAGTAGGTCAGGTCCGGATTTCCATAATTCTTTGTTATTATCTATAAAGTTGACATCATCAAAGGTCAAATTTTGAATGGCATCAAGGATGATAAGAGTTGTAGGAATCGCCATTCCCCAGACATAAGACATAAGAACAATATTCTAAAGATGGTCTGATTTGGAATATATACCGAGTATACAGATTAGACGGCGAGAAATACTTTCTGGTTCAAAAGAGGAATTTAAGCTTTTTTGAAGCCGTTGAGGCTATGAATGTAATGTGTTTGTGCCAGTTAAGGTAATTCTTAGATGTAACGGCAAAATAATTAAATTACTTCTTTTCGCGACACCGAGCATGACTGTGTCTTGGAGCAATAAACTGGACAAGATTTTTGAAGCCCCAATTCAAGATTAGTTAAGGTCTTATAAAAGGGATATTTTTTTTGACCTGCGCTTGCTTTCGAAAGTAGGGGTATTTCGGGTATGCTACCCTTAGATTTGCAAGACAAAACCATACAACCTTCAGGCATTTTGTTACGATATTATAAGTAACAAACAATAAACACAAAATTATCGTTACAATTTAATAAACACTAATCACTAAAATAAGAAGGTTTTTATCAATCCAAAAAACTCCTGCAACCACAAAATAATTAACTCGTAGACAGAAAGCAAATTAATCAAAATTAATACGGCGCAAACGACAACGAAACATGTAATTCGCTTGGAAGGGTTGATGAAACGACGACGGCACAGCGCGGGTATGGTTTCATACGTGCCGCGGGATTCCGGCTCTGTCCAAAGTGTTATGTTGCTTACCTAGACACTGACTTATCAGTGTGTAGGCAGGCAACACATTACAAAATTTCGTAGAATTATGTTACTGCGCAGAATCATAAGGTTACCTTTATGATAGTTATTTTCATGGGGGATCAGACATTTTTTAATCGGCCATATTATTGGGCTTTCATTAGACTTCAAACTTTCTTGGTTTATACAAAGCGACACAAACAACGCGAAAAGCTTTGATTCAGACCCAAAAACCTACTAGCCTTTCGCTTACCTCAAAACGTCTTCGCGCAAAGAGTTTCGGGATACAACGCGACACTAGTTTCGCGAAACGGTTGCATGTATAAATTGTCGCACGGTGAAAACCCAGCTTATGAACTTTATTAGTCAGGAAGTGACCACCCACGTATATTCTGCATTATTAACATTCCTTGTAGGACATTACAATTTCATTCCAATGCAAATTTTAAAGTGATTAAATATTATAACTTTTAATACATACAAAGAATTAAATATATTTTTTTCCCATTTTATAGCAAATTTTTGGCCTCTGGATTAGAATGTCCAGACCGCTGCGTTATGTGGCGGGCGCAAGTCCCATATAATTTTCTATTTTCCGACATGGGAAAACAGCACCCGAACAATTTAAGGTTATTTAGTAGCAATTTAAATGTTTCTTGTAAAAGTGTTATAGCCTGGGATATTTTTAAATTAGGATTTAAAATTAGAATCGTTTGCGGGAATCCCCATTTATTCAGTATATATAATATGTGAATACAATTTTTATTCGTTAATACTAGTTTTTTTTTCAAGTTGTGTTTAAGAGTTTTAAACAGGTGCTGCTTTATAAAGTGTTTGTGTTATCTTGTGCTTTTTATTATTTGAGTCATTTTATTTACCATAGTGCATTTGATAATTATTTATTATAACCACAAATAATTATTATTCGGTACCATAAATTAAAACGTTTTAAACCTCTGGTTTCCAAAAAAGTTTTTTTTTAACCATTTGCCTATTGAGTTATCTAATATTTTTTTATTTATTTTATATAAATTTAATTACAGAAAAACTATTTTCGTTACAAAAAATTTCAACAACTTGCACATTCTTATTTCACACGCTATAAAAAAGTAATATCGCTTTATAAGAGGTGTGAAAGGAGTTAAGGTTGATATGTAATGTCATATTTAAAAAAATCTTTTTTCTACAAACGTGTTAAAAATTCAATTTTTAACACTATGTAGATGCCTTAAAAAGGTCACTTTAAAGCACTAGTGCCTTAAAGTAACATTTTAAAGCACAAGTGTTAAAAGTGAAATGTCAAATTTGAAAAGGTAACCTCAACGTTTATTTATTTATTAACATTTATATCAATTAATATTGCATACGAGATTTCTTCGGCAGTAAATCCAGCAATGCTTTACTGACCGCTTCACCTATCTCTTTAAATGGATCGATGCAACCAATACTTTCCCCTACAATTTTTTTTATTTTAAGTTAATTTTAAGTAAAAACTAAAACGAGCTAAAACTGACACGATGCATCAAATTTGAAGTAAACATGCCGCAACCAACCAGCTTCAACAACGGTTGTTAGAATTCATTAATAAATGCTAACTTCAGCAATTTTTATATAGGATGCTATGTAAAACTATATGTTCCAATTTTTAAATTATTTAATTTTTAACTGCATTATTGCGTTTGTAGGAAAAATATTGTATGATATTTGGGTCATAAAAGTTACGTTTTAAGGAACTCATGTGAGTTGCAGAATGAGCCTTAAAATTGTACTTTTAACATTTATATCACAAATAACTATTAATTTTTACTAACAAAATAATAAACTTTATGAATTTTAAGTCTCCGGGCCTATAGGGATTATAAAAGGGAGTAAAATGGGGTTAAGAAAACAAGAAGGAAATATAATGAGTAGATACATCTTTTTAAAAGTTTTTGTGGCAGGGAAATATAATTTAAAATATTTTTTTATATATCCAGTTTTATTTAAAATAGCAATTGTTAAAAGTTAACAACGGTTTAGAATGTTTAACAAAATGTCAGATTTTGACAGGTTGTCTACTAAAATCATTAAATAACACTGACAATGACGTTTTGTTAAACATTCTAAACCGTTGTTAACTTTTAACAATTGCTATGTCCATTGCTAAATTTAACAACGCGATCATCACTCGGCGTATGTGTATAACTCATCATATAAATATTTTTATTATTGATTTAAATAATGATAATTATAATTTATAAAAAACAGTTACTTGTTTATTATTTGTACATTTGACTTTAAGCCTAGAAGAAGTAGATAGCTTATTGTAGCAATATTTATTGATCCAAATATAATTTTTAACCTAAAATTAACCCTGTATATTGTTTCTTTTAGATATTACAAAAAAATGACACAAGCTTAAAATGAACTGTTATTTAAAATTTTTTCAAAGAACCCTTGCGGATTTTATTAGGTGACAGAAATAATACTATTTTCGCAATTCTTTTTGAATTTAAATAGATAAAAAATTACGAATGTCAGGCAAAAATTTGTATTTTGTGTTTTAAACGTGTTTTGAGCCTATTTTTAAGTACAGTAGAAAAAATCGTAGGCGAGCAGGCAGTACCTTTTTTTAACCAGAGCGGGCCCTAGGCCACATAATTTTTTTTGCTCCACCCCATTACATTTAAAAAAAATATACCTATGTATATACATCAAGGAAGTTTAAAGGTGTATGGAAGCCCAATGCTATGGCCCATTCGATCAAAAAATGTCCAGCCCAGTATGAAAATAACTGTCAGAGTTGGCCCCGCCGATTTTGCGCAATAACGAAATTCCACGAAATAATTAAGTTGCCTACTTACACACTGATAAATCAGTGTGTAGTTAGGCAACACATTATACTTTTATAAAAGCCGTATTAGTTTCGATTGTTTTGCTTTGTGTGATTATATTTTGTGGTTGCAGAAGTTATTTGGATTAAAACTTTCTTATTTTAGTGATTAGTGTTTATTAAATTGTGACTATAATTTTGTGTTTATTTTTGTTACTTATAATATCGTAACAAATGATAAAGGTTGTATGGCTTTGTCTTGCAAATCTAAGGGTAACATACCCGGCATTTTTTATTTTAGGTAAGTATTTCTTATATTTAAATTAGTGCTTCTTATGAGACGTAACGTTAGGTAACCGAATAAATAATAATATATCAATTATGAATAATAGAAAATAAAAATTTCATAGGAAATAGCAGTGAGAAAAGTAAGGCAATCTTAACTATCATTTAGATGATTTCCACAATGTTTGTGTATTTCTGTGGATTATTAAAAAGAAATAAGGTTTACATTTAGGTACTTTTATTTCATTTAATAATTAAGTACGTTCTTTTAAAGATTCAAAATTATTAAATACTGGACAGACCAGGCAAATTTTAATATATACAGGTCCCTCTAATTGAATAAAAAGAAGTACAATTTTATGTTAAAGTTCCTTTTTGCTTTTTCTGTATTGGTTTAAAAAGAAATTAGATTTTTGATTTCTTAAACAGTAGACACATATTATTTAACGGTTACTGTTACAATGGATACCTAGGTACCAAAGGTTACTAAACATTTTTAACCACTAGTTATTCGTCTCATGAATGTTTGTTATTAGTGAAAAGTATATACCTTAAAAGCAGTTATAAAAATTTTCACTTTTTAATGTACAACCACAATCTTAGGATAAGATTAAACTCATTTACACTATCTTGCCCTTCTTTTATCACAAAATTGGTGATAAGTACATGAAAATATCATACAATGTTTGAAATTTATTTTTAAAAATCGTGTTTTTATTTATTTACAAAGATTTTTGGTAAAAAAACAAAACTCCCAAAAATATCGACCATTTAAATAGAAGGCTGTAAAGTGGCGCCATCTATTCTTTCCATATTATATCAGATGATATAAAATCCAATATTACACAATAATTTTAAATATTCTATGGTAGTATCGTTTAATAACCAACAATTTTGTGCAAAAAAAAAACAGTGAATGCTTGAATTTGACATTTGATAATGTCAACTTTATAGATAGGAACAAAGAATTATGGAAGTCCGGCTCTGACCTACTAATCATTGCGCAAACTCCGCGGGGCCAATCCCGGATTCCCGCTGCCCTGCACGCCTGGATAATTTTGTTCTACAGTATTGGGCTTCCATACACCTTTAAACTTCCTTGATATACATATATTTGTGTGGATACATAGATATTTATAATTTGTTTGTGTTTATAGGCAACGTCGAAACGCATTAATAAAAAATAGTCCAGGCAGTCAAGGATTTTAACTCCGAATTTCTTATATATGCACCGATTTATTTGAAATTTTGACAGATGATAGATGGATGGTCAAAAAGCAAAATCTATATGGTGCCAATGTGTGCAACCACCCCTGGGGTGGATGCCACCCCTTCTCGGGGATGGGCAATTTTTTACCCAAAATACCCCCAGAAATCGATAGATGAGCAAATTTGAGGTTAAATGTCATGTCAAGTTTGTTCGCCAGATCAATAGTTTTTAAATTATTCGCAATTGAAAAGTGCGATTTTTCGTAAAAAAAACCCATTTTTCAATTGATTTTTACGCATAACTCTGTCATTATGCGTTTTATCGAAAAAAGTGTAATAAACGAAAATGAAGCTTATAAAAAAACAAAGAAACTAAGCTGTTTATGAAGATCTTAAAGTTCTACCTAAGGCAAGTTATAACTGCTTGAAGATCTTTCATTTTACGTGATTAAGTACTTAACCTCAAATAACGGGAAAAGGGTACAGTTTTCAACAAAAAGTCATGGAATATTTTTTAAAGAGCATAAAAAGACCTTTAAAATGAGTATCAATAAAAGTCTTTTTGACTAAAATTTCAGTGAGATATGGTGTAAAATAGTTAAAACTAAAAAAAATCGCAATAAAACTAATGTCATTTCATTCAAAATCAAAATTAAACTTATTTCTTGCACCAAATACTTTATTTGTATGTTATTTATGGCATCTGAAAGTTTTTCTGATTAGAGATGCACAGTTTTTTAAAAAAATGAGCTTAAATAGTTTTTTTTTGTGATTTTTCAAAAAGTTTTCTTTTTCTTATTTTTACTCCAAAACCATAAGGGATACGAAAAAAACTAAAGAGTAGAAAAATGTAGCATTTTTTATGACGATTATTTAGAGGTTTTTATTTTTTTGTGGCATAAAAATTGACGGAGTTATAACCAATTTAAACTTTCACTATAGTGCGAGAACTGCTTTTCCGCAGCCCTTTGACCCTTTACCTATAAAATATGAAGGGTCTCAAGCCCTTCTAACATACATGGGCTTGTAGCACTGAAAATTAACTTTAAAATAATATTTTGTAGGATATGATAGCTTTAAAATTAACAGAGTTACACAAAAAATAAGATTTGAAATTTTAAAGCAGATAATAAATTTTTATTCATAAAGAATGTACAATAAAATATTGAATATCTTTAAATACATACATTTTCATTTTATTTTTGCAAAGGGGTGGTTCTTAAGGGTTGGCAGGGTGTAGAACATTAAAAATTACTTCGTGTTTAGAGAATAAAAACAAAATTTAAAATTAAAACAAAACAGTAGTCATAAAAAAATATTTTTTTATTTTATTTTTGTCAAAGAGGTGGTTCTTAAGGGTTGCTAGGGTGTAGACAATTAAAAATTATTTCAAGTAGAGATAATAAACTGTAATACTAAAATTACGCAAAATCTAAAAATTGGCAGTCATAAGATATTTTTTTATTTAATTTTCTGCAAAGGGGTGTTTCTAGGGGCTGAAAAGTGGTAACTAATAATTTTATTAAAATGCTATGATTTTTTTTCAGTAAAACTGCAATTGGAATGTTACAAATCGTTAAAATATTTTTTCTATATTATTTTCATCAAAAGGGTAATTTTTAAAGATTTTTAAGGGTTTATATTTCAAAATACACCAATTTCATATTGTACAATACGTTAGAATATTTATTCCACATAAATAAAGGACATTTGAATCGAAAAAAATCCGAAAAACCCATAAAACCTATTTTTTCGATAAGAGGTGGTTTTCACCCCTTAAAAACAATTTGCTCACCTTGCGACCATATAGATATTGATATGGAGGTAAGATAAGCTTAATTCCAAATTTTCAAGAAAATCGGTGCATACATATATAAAAAATTCGGAGGTATGACACTATTTTGAGCTTGACTGCCTGGACTATAGGTTTGAGTGTTATTAAGAAATAGTGTATACTATTTTATTCTTTTTTACGTAATCGCCCTTATGAAAAGTGTATTTTGGGACTAGGTGTGTCCAAAAAGTTTATAATAGTGTAAAATATTACTAAATAACGAACAGACCTCATGTGTTGTGTGTACAGTCTCCTACAAAACTAATATTTTCCAGCATTGAGAACCTCTTACTTTTGGTAAAGCGTATTCGACCTTATTCGGAGTAGTGCTAAATTTGGGATCTATTTAAAATACTGCAGCATTACGAAATAAACTAAAATAGGAAAAAATATAATAATCCGCACTGGTACTAAGCCCGACCCGTTTAACAATACATTTTTGTTAGAGAGAGATGGGCGAGTGTGGTTGGGATAGCATGGAAGAGACAAAGATAAACGATGTTCATCCGAAATTAAACTTTGACTTGTGGACGGGCAGGGCTTTACTCACTATAAGCCTCTATTGTCTACTATTACTAAATATGGATCTGAATTTTAATTGCATTTATTAAATGTCCTGTAAACAATCTGGTGTCATAATGGCTTAGATAAGGCAATAAGTGTGAGATGTGCAGATCTGTTTCTATATCTTATCATTTTTTCTAATGAAAAATAGTAATTTTTATCCATAATAAAAAAATTTACGCTGTAGTTTTTTAAACAAAATTTTGGTTTGTATTTTGTATAGTTAACTGAGGATTTTTACAACTATCTTTAAAGGCATCAGGGTATACAAAATCTAAAAAAGCTTAAAATACTTGTGCGTTAAATTAAACACCTTAGTCAAAGGTTATCCATACCGCACCTTTTACCGTTTATGGGATAATGGGTCCCAAAAAACAAATCCTTTTTTCAAAAACTTTTGAAATCCAGTTCACAATACCATTGAACCTATGCATGCTTTTAATCTGAATATTAATATTAAAATACTGATTTAAATTTAAGACAAACGGCAGGTTTTGTAGCACTCGTTGAGAATCACTTTCGAAAAGACCAAAAATCATAAAAAATTCCACTGGAATTGTAATTTTCTTATTTTTTAATGTCAAATATGTTTAGTTAATGTTATCTTTACAAACCAAATAAACAAGTTTGTTAATTTTTTTGTTAGGGCCATACTATATTTGCACATCTTACTTTGTCTAACCAAAAGAAAATATTAAAACTAGTTGTCAAAAATCAGAGGAATAAAACATTAACTTACTTGAAAGATGAATATTAAGTTGGATTTCACTATTTGCCGTAACGTCACATAGCTCACATTTAAAAGTTTTTCCTCTACGTTCCGATCTCGATATGTGCCTTCGTCCCTCTAAATGCCTCTGTAGAATTTTCGCACTGGTTACTCGTATATTACAAATCTCACAGCAGAGCTAAAATTTATTAACTAGGTTAAAAAATATTTAATTATATTTTTGTAAATTTTATTATTAACAAAATATATTAATATATATTTTTAAAGCCCAATCCCAATAAACTTTGTTCAGGGAGTGTTAAATAAATGGAAAGCCAAACTTGAAGGGATTATTTTCCTGTAAAATTTTAAAATTAAAATAAATAAATGTTTATTTAAACTTTTGCATTTCTGGATGGAATGCGTCGCAAACCCTTTTGGTTTTTCTGGGAAATAGTTAACTTTAGCAAATACATTTATAAAAAATTAAAATGCAAAAAGATTTCAATAATACTAAAATCTTAGACTTCCATTATCTTTATTTGTTATTTATTACACAACGTTTCGGTTAGTGATGTATCTCCAATCATTTTCAAGTGATAACTAAAAACTAATCTTAAGAGCTTCGACTTATATAACTATCCTTTGTTCACCGAAGTTTGACCAACTTTTTACGGTTCAACAACGGCTGCCAGATCTTTGGATTATCGATGCTAGGCTTGCTAAATACATTTGAGTTGTTAACAATTATTACAGCTTCTTTAATTTTTCTATTCTTCCAGTGGGTTTCTTTATGAATAGTTTTTGCTTTCGACCATTGTATGCGGTGTTGTTTTGACCAAGCGTGTTCGGCAATTCCTGATTTCGACATTTCACCTCGTTCCGTATGTTTTTTGTGTTCTTTGACTCTAACTTCGAGTGGTATTTCCCGATGTATAAATTACCACATTCGCAGGGAATTTGGTAGATACAATCATTATTTAAAACACTGTTGTTGGGTCTCGTCTTAGTAAGACACGCAATTAGAACTGCACCAATCAAAACAAAAGTGTGGCTAGGATAAGAAAACGATACTTTCATTGTATGGACAGGTAATGACGAAGAACTTAATGGTTTAATAAAACATCTTAATTGCCTCCGACCATGTATTAAATTCACAATGGAGAAGAAGCAAAATTCGGCTCTACCTTTTCTCGACGTTCTACTCAACGAAATAATGGACATATACAAACCTCAGTATACAGAAAACCTACCCACACTAGACAATATTTACAGCAGAATTTTAATCACTTTAACAAAACGAAACAGGGGGTTATACGTATTCTATATAATGGTGCATAGATCTTATGTAACATTAAGGAATCCCTGCAAGAGAAAATAAGTAATATAACTAGGGATCTTAAGCAAAACGGATACAGTAAGAGACTGGTAAAGGAAACGATCGAAAAATATCAAAAAAAGACAAAAAAACTCTATCTTAAACGAGACTTCACCTGACCAAATATTTATGACAATTCCATATATTAAAGGCACTTCGGAAAAGATCTGCAGAATCGCGAATAAGTATAATATTAAAACGGAATATAAATCACAAATTACTCTAGAAGCATTCTAACTAAGACGAGACTAGACAATATTATTTCAAATAATGATTGTATCTACCAAATTCCCTGCGAATGTGGTAGTTTATACATCGGGAAAACGAAAAGACCACTTGAAGTAAGAGTCAAAGAATACAAAAAACATACGGAACGAGGTGAAACGTCAAAATCAGGAATTACCGAACACGCTTGGTCAAAACAACACCGCATACAATTTTCGAAAACAAAAACTATTCATAAAGAAACCCACTGGAAGAAAAGAAAATTTAAAGAAGCTGTTATAATTGTAAACAACCAAAATGTATTTTAGCAAGCCTAGCATCGATATTCCAAATATCTGGCAGCCGTTGCTGAACCGTGAAAAGTCGGTCAAGCTTCGGTAAACAAGGGATATAAGTCGTAGCTTTTAAAAATAGTTTTTAGTTATCACTTGAAAACTTTTGAAGATACATCACTAACTGAAACGTTGTGTAAGAATTAAAAAATAAATCGACAATGGAAGTTTAAGATTTTAGTTATATTGAAACCATAACATTGTCTAACACTTTCAAAGAAACATGTAAAAAGGTGTTAAATATTTTAAAATCCTTAAAAAATACTAAATAATTAAGAATATTCCTAACCACGATACTGGTAAATATATTTAAAGTTTCCCAAATTATTTTTTTTTATTAAATTTATCCACTGTAGTAGAAGCAAAACAGTTAATAATGCATCTTCATAACTACCATTTCTCTTAAAGCTCCATTTTTAAACAGCAATATTTTATTTTTTTTTTCACTTATTTGTTACACCATGTTAAAACACATAGGGTCTGAAAAAATTAATTTTTTACTTACATTATCACAAAATAAAATAATTTCTTTAGTTCCCATATAAAATATACTAATGTAATATGGCCAAATAACATGAAAAAAGTGAGAAAGAATACCTACAAAAAGAGATGATATACGATGCCGTTTTGTTTTCGATTCCATCCTTAAATAAGCAATGTTGCCAGATGTTTTCTAATAATTTGTTATTATTGAAGGTTGTTTTTTTCCATTTACCAGAAATGTGTTTTTTATAGAAAAACAACAGACCAAAAAAAAAATTGGGTTTTTGTTATTTACCATTAAATGTAGATTTCTTTTATAAAAAAAATTTTCCGATTTGTGGTTAGTTTTTCCTCATTAATTTAAATTTCTGTATCAATTAATGCGCCGTCGAAAAAATCGAATTAAAAGTTTTTTGAAATTCTAAAAATTCTTTTATTTTTTATATTCAAAAAAGAGCTGGAACTTCAATAATTACCTTATTAAAAAAAAATATTTTTTTTTTGTAATTTGTGTATTTTTATTTAATCCATAATGCTTTAAAGTTAGTATTTTTTCGACTTTTAATTTAATTTTTTTCTGCAAAAATGTATTTTTTCGGATTTTTTTCTTTTTGGTTCTTCATGTTCTAAACAAAATGTGTTTTTTTTTATCTGTAATACTTATTTTTTTCAAATCGAATGGAGCTAAACGAGACCGGACCCTGGATTTTAAAAATATGAATTTTTGTAAAGTTTAATCCAATAAAAAAATCTTTATCGCACTCTCATAACAATCTGGTCAAATTGGTACTTCTATTTCACATTGGTACTAACTATAAATCATCAGGACCTCTAACGTACGCCAGTGGTAGAATCACGGGAAACTAATGTTGTATAAAATTGTATAAATGTGTAAATTACATCAACTTACCGATCCGTCACTAACATTACTGATAGTACTCAACTGAGTACTTAAAATACTTGATTTTTCATCTTTTGCAAGGTCATCAGCATTAGAGTTTTTTATAATATTATTTTCTGGCCCTTCATTAGCTTGTGTTGGTTCATCAGAACTAGTCAAAATAACTTCTTGGACTCCACTATGAATATCTCCAGACATCGTTATAAGAGTTTTAACCACAGAAACAAAAAAACTAATATATTTTAGGGACGAAGACTACACGTTACAAACATCCAACAATAAAACACACTTACTGCACAGGCTTAAAGCAACTGACTAAAAGATTCTGAATATTTAAAATATGGTTAAAAAAAATTATATACCTTTATTTGAACATGCATACAGGGACAGATAAAAAATTATGTTTGGCAAAATATTTCTTATTAATATCAAGAACTAGGATTCTATATAGTTAAATTCGAAAATTCTTTTATTAGAATTTTACGATTAACTTACTTATTATAAATACAATGTGTGAGTATAAAAAAATATTATAAGTCCTTAATAAAAAAATATAGAAAAGATTTTTTTTTAATTTTCCTTGTTATTACAAAATACACTCTGCTGTCTGTATATGAAATTTGAGCAAAAAGATAAACATGAAAAAGGGCCAAATCAAACTCCTTGCTTCCTTCACCTAGTGTTCTTTCTATTTCTCATATTTATGAGAGATGTAAAACAATACGATGATAAATTTTCATCAGTAACAATTGAAATAGGACATTCCCTTGTCTTCCTCAAGCCTCTGAGTGAAAAATTGGTCCCTTGAATTTACGAAACAAGATCTCCTAATTGTAAATATGTTTTTTAGAGTCCGTTGTCGTTTAGCGTCTATACTTGAAAAAAATAAAATTACAGATAAAAAGAACACATTTTATTTAGTAAATGTCAAAAAGGAAAAATCAGAAAAAGTTCATTTTTGCAGAGAAAAATGAATTTAAAATTCGAAGAAACACTATCTTTTTAGGTTAAGTAAAAGGCCAAATATTGCGACGTTGTCGGATCAAAAAAAAAATAGCTTTAAGGGATTATGGATTAAATAGTACCTAATACACAAATTTAAAAATCGTCGTTTTTTCGAAAAGTACATGAAAAAACGAACGATTTAGAAAAAATATATAGTTTTTCCGGTTTTTCTCATTCGTACGAAAAGTAGGAAATTTACAATTTAACGAGAACTAGGTAATTGTTTAAGAGTTATTGTTTGTTGGTTTTGGTTGTTTTTTTTTAAGTTCCCGTAAAAATAAGAAAAATCAACAAAATTATTTATGATTTTGTTTGTAGTCAAATTACGAAATCTTTATCATTTAATTTTAGTCAAATATATCTTTAATTTTGATATTTATTTTTAATAATTTTATAATAAAACCACTGAACGCTAATATACAGGGTGTCCGGAAATGACGTTCGAATAATTCTAGAGGTGATTCTACATAAACAGGTATTCTTGTTGAAAACTTGTCAGGCTAGCCGTTTTCGAGAAAACACTCTTAAAAAAAAATAGTTCATGCATGGTCGCTCAAACAAAAGAGTATTTCGGTATTTTTTGAAAGGCTAAAGCAATTTTTTTAATTACACTGTTATTAACACAATTATCATCAAATAAACTATAGTTTTGAACCTTATGTTAAATTCGTTTACGCAGAAATATGACGTTTAATAAAAAGGTGAATAAATTAAATCGGGGCTTCCCCTTTCGGTACGCCCCTGATTAAAATAATAATTTAGTAAAAACACTGAAAAGTGCCTTCTGTTAAAAGCAATTCATATGCCAAAACTCAGATAACCATCTAAAACGGTTCCAGAGATATAAAATAGAACCCTATATCCCGGTGCCATCTCTGAATAGACATAGTAACCTTATGACGCATTTGTGGACCTTGATATGAACTTTTCTTCATAATTTAACATGTAGAATCATTCCTACTAATATTCGAACGGTATTTCCGGACACCCTGTATAATAACTGAAAGAAATAAATACGATTTTCTAAACAAGTTTATTCCCGTCAAACAAAAAAAAATACAACCTTTAATAATAATAAATTATTAGAAAACCTGACAACATTGCTTATTTAAGCACAGAAACGTCAAAAAAAGGGCATCGTATCATCTCTTTCTAATGTATTCTTTCTCACTTTTTTCATGTTATTCGGCCATATTACCTTAGTGTATTTTATATGAGAAATAAAGAAATTATTTTATTTAATGATATAGTGAGTGGAA
>JAHBCN010003978.1:0-68821 GCA_019359885.1 Listronotus oregonensis
CTACCTACCGGATTGTATCAATAAAATATAGTAGGCATAAATTCTATTTAAGAAACCTTTAAAAACTCAAATTTAAAGAAGTTCCGCAGTATTGGTCATTTAAGCTATCTATTGTGCTTTTTGTTTTTGAAAAAATATGTTAAGAGCTTTGTTGGAGTGCCTACCAATTTTTTTCATATTCTGTGCCAGGTTATTATTTTTTTTTTTTTTTTAAATATGTTTATTTGATTTTAAATGCAAAATCCCAAACCTAATTATTTTTGACAAATAGTTAATATTTAAGCTCTGCTCTGTTGCCAAGAGTGCTTATTTTTACCTCTTTGTTAAATCTAACCATTGTTAAGTCCATTGCCAATTTTACCAACGCGATTATCACTCGGCCGATAGTCTCTCAACAACGCCGAGCAGGACCTGTTAAGGAATAATATAACCTAAAATGGCATTGAAACTTTACTAAATGTTTTATATACCCGTAATAAAAAGCATTTTTTTGCCTTGACAGTAGTATACCCATAGAAAAAGAGGTAATTTATTTTAAAACGAATTAATATCTTTTTTTGCCAATAATATATCTTTTACATAATTCTAGGATCCCGGCATTTAAAGGGTATTAGAAAACTCGTATTTGACCCAAAATCGAAAAGTCGGCTATAAAGTCAAAATATAGGCTGGCCAATGGGGAAAAAAAAAAAAGTTCTAAACTGGCCAATAATAAATTACCGGGGTAGAGCCAATTTTAAATTTTGATTTTAAATTAATTTAATTTGATATGTTTAATAAAGATTCAATATGTTTTCCTTAGTGAATTTAACTGATATTGATTGATTGATTGATTGATTGAGGGCAAAATACACAAGTTGAGGTTTTGTCCGCCTCGACACTGCAGCCACAGGGTTGTTGTATCTCTTGTATTTGTTTCATTTAAAAAGGTTTGACACCTTAGACAGGTGTAGTAGCCCTTTTACTGTTCTTTTCTGGTCTCCAGCCTCCTGTGGTTAGTGTCCCCCCTGAGGTTTGTTTGTTCTCCAGTATGAAAAGTGCGGGCACTCATATATGATGTGAGGGCTTCTCTTCCTCTTCGTCACAATTGCAAATGGGTCTTCTCTATAGATGCCCATAGTGTGCATATGTTTCCTTAGGGTGCAGTGTCCGGTTATTAATCCTGTCACTATTTTAATCTGATTCCTATTTGGTTTGCTTTCGATGGTAAGTCCAACATTGATTTACTGTGATATTGCCTTGGAATGTGGTTCCAGTATGACTGATGTTGTGTTTGAACCCCGAGTCATGTACCCGAACCGAGGCTTTTGGTATTAAAAACAGGTTCAGGACCAAAACATTGCTGCGGACCTCTTTCCGGGGAGTCTGCATTTTCATTCCCTGTATTCCTTTGTCCTGGCACCCAGGAAAGTTAACTTTGTTTGGTTAGCCAGGTTTAGGGGCATTCAGCAGTTCCAAACAACCTTGAGTTGACTTGTTGGGATGCCAAAATTTTTGGCCGCTTGACTATCAGAGAAGACAGTAATGTCCCTGCCCTTATATCTCCTCGTCAAGTTCTCTCGCAGACAAAGTTCAATGGCATATATTTCCGCCTGGAAAATAGTGGCATATTTCCCCAGGGAAGCATTAAACCTGGGGGTCATACCATGTATTCCTGCGCCGGCTCCATTGTCAGTCTTGGATCCATCGGTATACCAAACCAAATTCCGAGACTGACCAGGAGATCGCTCACTACCGGCCCAGGTAAGCTGGGTTTTGTAGGGTCTGTGTGTATTTATCCGTTTTGGCATTGGTTATTGCATACTTTGTTTTTGCTACTTTATAAAGTACTATTTTGTTTTCTTTCTTTTAAGAGAAAATAAACAAACAAATGAATTCGTTTTTTTAAATTACTATTTAAAGGCAGTTGAAAAAGTATACGCCAAAGATAATTCCTTTTTTATTCGAACCGGGTGTCCAAATAGAAAGAACGCCGACTGGATCTCGAAAACTATTTATCACATAGCGTTGGGGAAAAATATTTTATGTGAAAGTTGTCAAAAGAAATAGCTGAAAATAATTTTTAAGTTTCTACCTATTTTTTTTTTAATAAGCTAGTATTAGGTACAATTTGGACAACATCAACAAAACTTCAACCAGTTCTGCATCAGTTTGGTAAAAGACTTTTTGTCGTGTTTCCATCAATAAGGGTGGTTAAAGATAATAAGGAATGCAACTTTTAAATCCCCCACATCTTCTATCAAAAGTAGTGTGTTAAACTGAATACTTGTTTGAAAGAAAATTTAAAGCTCTTTTAAATGTCGTTCTTTTCGATGGTCGGCTAGTTTTTAGTTCACCAACTAGAGGGAGTTTTTAAAAAAAACTCTTTTTTAAGATTTTGTCGAGAAAGTTAAATACAATGATATGATTTTTTATTGTAGATTTAAAAGAGGAAAAAATACCTACAGTTTGGCAAAAACCGTGTTTTGATTTCTGCATTTGTTTTCGAGTTATTTCAAAATACATTTTTTTTTAAATCATAAAATTTACAAGTATTCAAAACAGTCTTTGTGACCGAGTAAAATAATAATTTTTGTAAAATAAAAGACTAAATACTAAAAACTATTTCAAGTTTGCATTGAATCCACTAGAGAACAAAATGAACAATCGAAAACATGAAAGTGCTGTTATTGGGGTAATTATTAACTTTAATTTTAATTTAAGTCAAGTAGGCCTGGAAATAAAAATAAGAACAAAAGATTGCAACAAAATGACCTATTTAGGTTGACAGTTGTCAGTTCTATATAATAATTTAAATAAGTCATGAGGTTTTCCATTTTTTTTTCTTGCTTTCATTTTTAAGCCTATTTGACTAATATTTAAATTAGAGTTAATAAATGCCCCAATAACCGCAACTTTATGTTTTCGATTGTTCATTCTGTTTTCTAGGGATACAATACAAACTTTAAAAAGGTTTTTAGTATTTTTCTTTTACTTTACAATAATTATTCTTTTACTCTGTTGCAAAGCCTGTTTTGAATAATTGTTAGTTTTATCATTTAAAAACAGGATATTTTGAAATAACTCGAAAACGAATGCAGATATCAAAACGCGGTTTTCGCCAAAGTGTAATTTTTCTTTTCTTTTCTAAACCTACAGTAATAAATTATATTACTGTATTTAACTTTCTCGACAAAATCGCGAAAAAACCGAGTTTTTCTTAAGCAATGCCCTTTAGTTGGTAAACTACAAACAAACCAACATTTAAAGAAGCATTGAAATTTATTTTAAACGAATACCCACTTGAACCACCTACGATAAAAGATGTGAGAGATAAATCTATTTGAAAGTTGTATTATTTTTATCTTCTCCCACCCTTAATATTGGAAGTACGATAAAAAGTCCCTAACCAAACTGATGCAGAATGGGTTAAATTTTTTGCTGATGGTATTAAAGTTGTACCTAATACTGGGTAATTTCAAAGAAAAAATGTTTTTTTTAATTTACCTTTGCGGTTGCGTCGTCTCGCGGCAGTTTTAGAAACCTGAAAATAATTTTCAGTTTTTTCTCTTGACTGCTTTAACTTAAAAAAAAATTCCTAAGGCTGTTCGTCCTTTCTTATTTGCACACCCGGTACATAAATAATAAAGTGTAAGAAGTAGTAAAAGTAAAGCAAAGTACAGCAAAGTTTACAATAAATGTAATTTTTTGTCAATAAAAATTTTTAATGAAATTTTATAGGTTTTTCAGACGATAAGTTAAAAGTCAACAACAAACAAATACAGGTGTTTATAACATAAATATCATAACATTTTAAAGATAAAATACTGTTATTAGTTTTTAATTATTTACCATTTTTAAAAAGCTTATTTAATGTCTATTGCTTCATAATTTATAATATAAATTTAGTTTCAATATAAATTTATTACTTGCTTTTTGCATCTAAAGCTTTATGTTTGTAACGAGATCCAGAATTAATAGGTTGTACCTATTACTCATGATCAAAATACAACAATGACAATTATAAAATAAAAAAATTCTTACACATCAAATTACAAATTTCTATTTACAATTTTAGATCTATATAAAAAAATACTAGCATATTTGTCCACAAGGTCCATCTGAGGCAAATCTAAGTTGTTTTTTATTTTAAAATAAACTAGTGTATTGCTGTTTTGTAAAAAATCTAATTGCAGGTAGATGTTAGGTAGTAGTTATTAAAAAAAAATACGTCCGTGGTGGCACTACCGCGTTGTCTAAAAGGTGCTGTGAAATGCAATATTTGCATGTTTTAGTGCTTGGACAGCGTTGACGGAACTGGGGAAAAAGATGGGTTAAACATCGGAAAACCCGGCACTTACTGCACTCTGGTACTTAGAAGTATATATGTATATGTATATGTCTAGTATAGTATATATGTATATGAAAAATCCTTCGTGAGCTGTCACAAAGATAAAAAAAAATGTCAGGACATACTCTAATCAAACTTTCCGATATCCGTGATGATATTCCTTTAAATAAAGTAATAGAGATTTACTTTTAACATGATGACACCCCCACCCTTAACGCTCTTCGAATAAGAAAGTATTTAAATACTCACTTTAGAAACCGTTGGATAGGAACACATGGAACAGTAAGGTGAGCCACTACGATCTCCGGACCTAACACCTTCAAATTTTTTTCTTTGGGAAGTGTTGGAAAATAAAGTTTATAAAAAAGTCATTTTAACCCAACAACAACTTAATCAAAGAACTTATGAGAACTTTGCAGAAATAAACCATTATATATTATGAATGTCTTAAAATTAGTTTGAAAAAAATGTCGAGAGTGCACGGAAAACAACGAAGTGGCTTTCGAACATTTGCGATGGTTCCTGTTGTTTTTACCCTTAATCTGAATCTTTTATTTAGTTTCAAAATATCTATGACTTTTTAATTTACTTTCCTGTGCCAACTATTTTTTTTACTATATATTGTGTTATGTTTTTTAGCCAAAGTGTCAACATAGTTTTTTTTTTCTAAAAAATTAGCTTTGATTTCATAGCTTATTGAGTTTAAAGGTAATAAAGTTTAGATAAATGCATAAAAAACCAACATCATCCATAGTCTGTTATGTTAAAAATAAAATAATATTATGCCTTTTTTGGATTAAAATATATAGATTGTTTCATTAACAAAAATGGGGTTAGGTCCAATAACTCTTTAACCTAACCCGGTATACTAATTTTAAAAACAGTAAATAATTTAAAAATCATTAAAAAGAAGCTTTTGTTAAAAAAGTTAAGTTTTTTTTTAACTAAGAAATTATAGGGTCATTTTGAAATTGACATTTTTTAAATTTTTTCCCAAATCACTTAGGCAAGCGAAAATTTTTAAATTTTAACTTTACTTTCTTAAGTTTGACCCAAAAACATACATGATGCCTATATAACTTTTTTTATAGCACTAACCTTTGCGGAGATACCCTGTAAATAATTTTTAAATGGGACACCCTGTAAGTGGCGCGACAATTAGATTTTTTTAATGGGACACCCTGTAAGTGTCGCGACAATTAGATCTGTTGTTTATACCATTATGCCATAAATATAATCAAATTAAAAATATTTTAAATCTCAGTGTATGTTAAAAGTTGAATATAAAAACCAATTTTCTCTTTAAAAACATTTTTATCCAATTTGTTTTACATTTTAATTTAATTATTATTAAAAAGATTATATTTTACGTAATACTTTTATCTCATTACCTTATTTTCTATCAGTAAAGATCGAGGTAAAGATACTTTAAAAAAAGTTTGACGTAAAGACATAAAAAGTTTTTTATTCATCATCATCGATTTTGCCTTCGACAAGTTTAGTATATTATTTTCAATTACAAATATTCGAGTCTCAGGACCTTAAACTAATATTGGATTGCTGTCGCGAAAAGAGACTTGCGGTTTACTCATTACCCCGTAAATACAACCAAAATGCGCCACCCTGTACAGCTGTATACTATTTATTATTTAAAATCAAGACGTAGAAGTGGGTTTATTTTTCCCCTTTATTATTCGCCGCAGCCCGACTCTTCGCCTCGCTTTGTGGTGCCGTTTACTATTTTAATGAAGCGTTTCATTACATTATTTTCATATAAAATGCCGCTTTTTCGTCTCAGTTGACATTTAGTCCTCGGCATGCCCTCAATGAGGTTCTTAAGTTCTTATTTCGTTAGGAGAAAAATAAGCTGTTTTTAGCGAACAAACGCCATTTGATAAATTAATTTTCTCTTTTTTAATTTTAATTTAAGAAAATTAAATTTTAAGTTTTTCGTGTGGAAAGTTTAGTCAACCTAAAACATAACAATTTAGGGCAGAAAGCAAAACAAAAAGGGGAATACTTAATGAATTGTAAATTTAAATAAAAATAAAATTAAAAAAAGAAATATGTAAACCAAAAAAATAATATAAAATAATAAAAAAGTATATAGTTGTACGTTAGGTAGTGTTGAAATACAGACACTTTATCTGCATTAAAACTCTTAAACAATATAAACCAGGCAGTATAATTGTTTTCACTGTAGGGATATTTGTCAACACTGGTTTGGCATTGGCAACAGCGCACTGCTCACTTGACTGGTTGAAACAAAATGACCACAACCATCGTTCTATGGAACGGATGCACTGGCGAAAAACCTAATTCGTCCTTTTGCTAAATTTAGTTCGCTTTTAAATAAAATTTTTATATTATGCAGGTATTTAAAAAAAATCTTAATTGTTTACATAAAGAGACGAAACTTATAATTAAAAAAAGTATATATATTTTACAGGTTAAAAAAAGAACAAACCGTAGTTTTACTTTTTAAGCTTTAATTCAAAATTATTATTATACAGGGTGATTCATGAGGAAATATCAATACATCAGGAACGTAGTCAGGGTCCAAAAATAAACATAAAAGTCTAAACCAATATGGGTCCGTATCCGTTTTCGAAATACAACGTGTTAAAGTTTCTATTTAATTTTTTTACAATACATGCATAGGCACTTTATGTGTATTTGATGAAAATTATAAAACCTAGCTTATGGTTTGCTGAACATAATTTAGGAACAATAATTTTACTGAAAATTTAAATACATATTATTAAATTATAGATTTTGTTTTATTTTTATTTAATTTTGCTATAATAAAGTCAGATCCGACGTAATTTTTTTAAATCCAAATATCTCGAAAACGGTTGCTCTAATCAACTTTTTACAGGTATACCTTTTTGACGTAAAAATGACAAAACAATTATTATTTAATTAACTTAAAAATGTAATACAGGGCCGTACCAAAAGTTGTAAAAAAAACTTGTCGGTGGCATCCCCTACAAGTAAGAACCGTACTAAGATTAGGTTCGAATCCGTCATACCAAAGAACCCCTGGATACCAATTTTCACTCCAATATTATAGATTTTATTTAAAATATAGAAAAATTAAATAAAAACCTTAACACCCTGTATTTTGGAAACGAAGGCCCTGCGGCCGATATTTGTATCGTCTACGTACCTAAAGTATTGATATTTCCTTTGGAATTACTCTGTACTTTAAACATAATAAAAATTTATAAAGTTTATTTTATGATATTTTAAACACTTAACTGGTAGACGTTTACTGCATAATGAATCTAGCCTTAAAAAAGTTTTTAAATAACTAAGTTCGGATTATGTTTATATTAAAATAGCAATAAAGAAGAGAAATTGTTGTCTTTTTATTAAATACACATTATCCTGTGGTTAACAACAATTTTTTTCCCAGAAGATTTTTAGCTAATTTTTGATAATGTACCAGCGAGAGGTTTTCACAGGTAATAAATATTTTAAAAAATAATAATTTTAGTATTTTACTGTACCCAACACTTTTTTTATTCCTTTATAACAAGTTCGAAAGCCCTTCCTCTCTAGCAGATACCTAATTTCCTAGAATAATGCTTATATTTAATTAAATGTACGTTTTACACGAAAACTCATTAAAGTCGCATACTCATATATTTTGGAAACCTTTATTATTATTATTTTATTATTAGCTGTTTTAGAAACGAATATAATTTTTTAAATACTAATAACAGTCCAATTTTGACGGAGGATAATGGGGAATGTTTGGCAACATAAATTCGACTGGTTTAATTTCTATTGCAGGTCGTATCTTGCTTGGGCATATTGTAATATTGGTCTACCACTATCAGATAACTGTGCTAACCCCACTCCTACATATAACACTTTTGCTCTTATATTTTAATACTTGAGCTGTGGTACCGGTAGTCTATGAAATAATTTATTAATTGAATACCGACTCTGTATATTTTAAAAAGTCTTTGTAAGCAAGCCCAAATATTTACTATTGGATAAAGACACCAAACAATATAGAAATGGAGATTTGGACTACATTAGTGGCTCATATGGCATATTGTACTTATTTTTTAAATCATGGTAAATTTAAAAATATAACAAAAAACGTATGCCATGCCAAAATATCCCATACGAAAAATTTTATAACAAAAACATCCTATAAAAAATATCCCATAAAGAAAATCTTAATTATCTTATTGCAAAAACTTATTAAAACAAAAATATTCTTATATTTTTTATTTTGTGTAACCAAACTAACCACAACTAATCATCATTTCTTTGTATTGTAATTAACACATAATGGGAAAGATAAGGATATTTTTGTATTAGTAGGTTTTTGCCATAAGATTTTTTTCATGGAATATATTTGTTTATATGATGTTTTTGTCATGAATTTTTTATTGATCGAGATATATCTTTTTAGGCTTTTCTGACCTTCCCCTTTTTACAAATATCAAGAATAAAATAAATGTTATTTGTAACGAAACCTAAAAACTATTTTTTTAGGTATGTTAATGATATTAATATTCTATAAAAGCAGCATTAATTTAAATAAGAAGAAACCCACAAAAATATCTTTATTTACCTAGTTATTTAGTGGCATTGCTTTATAACCGCTAAATCGATCTGCATTTTACATAATAATGTTTACGAAATATACCATATTATGTTTTTCTATTCTGATAGACATGCATATACAAAAGTACTGGTTGACGTGAAATACAACAAATATTTCAAAGAAATAAATCTTAATACATACTAAGTGACATAGAAAATGTAACACCGAATAGGAGTGCTGTGAATTTAAGCATACTTTTACACAGCCGTTTGAGGAGGATGCTGTAAATTTTTTAACCTTTTTTCCATCATAATCCATGTATGTTCGATCAGGGAAAGGTCTGAAGCAGATTTAAACCGGATGCTTCTTAAAAGTTTAAACTAACACTTGCGATATGAGGTCGTGCATTGTCCTGCTGAAAAACTGGATCTTGCAATGTTTCCAAAAAGGAAAGCAGATGTGGTTTTAAAACTTCGTAAATATAGCGCTTGTTAGTCATGCTACCCTAAATGAACCCTAATCGTGACCTGCTGCCATAAGTAATGGCACCCCATACCATAGCGATAAATATGCTGTTCAATGGAAAATTGGACGTTCCGTCTTCCACAACGTCTCCTTCTTACTCTTGCACGGCCATCATGCGTGCCCAAACAGAATCTTGACTCATCGCTAAAAACCATTAAGTTCCATTCCGTATTCCATTCAAGTCTCTTCCCACTCCATACCAATCGTTGCCGACGATGCTGTAGGGTCGGAAGTAGTACAAGATGGGGACGGTATGAAAACAGTCCAAAAGACCTTATTTGACGATAAATTGTCCTCATTGTTATTGACCTTTTGACAGCATCAAACCACTGGTTCGCAAGTGCTTTTGTTGTGGAAGATCGATCTCTGGGTAGAAGTTGCTTCCAATAACGATTAGGTCGCTCTGTAGTCTGTCTTTGGCTTCCAGTACCTCTAACTCCAAGAAAATCCGGCTTTACGAAACCTGATTATCCGACCACTTTCAAACTCAGAGGAAAGTTGAGTGAAATAAGCAGGTCTGCGAACTCTAGGCATAAAACGAATAGAACCAAACAAATCCAACACAGAAACACCACTGAATATTAAGTTAACATGTTTATATTTTTCAGATTCTGATATGACAAAAAAGCCATTACAAAAAACTTAGGGCTCGAAATGCCTTCAAAATTTTATCAGCGTATGCTTCCATGATAGCAAATATTTTTACAAGTTTTATCAAAATTCAAAAAATAAATTTTGGTGTTGCATTTTCTATGTCACTTAGTATATTATTAACACAAAATTCTTATTTGTTGTTTTTATATAATGACCTTTTTATTTTATACTTTTTTGAATTTCTGGTAATAATTCTCCAAAATATAATCTACTTACCCACTTTCATATTCACAACTTTTAAAATGACTATTTTTCTATAATAATTTTTATCCCCATCTTAACCCCTTCAGGGTTGTTATTTAAAAAATGTTAAAACAGATCATTTTTAATCGTAATCAATAGCCTACATACCAATTTCTATACTTTTAAGCCCAGATATGACGATATGTACGTTAAGTAATCGACTGGAAGATATTCATGCGCGGCCATTTTCTAAACTCTTTCCTGTTTTTATCGATTATATCGAATTTCCGCCTATTTCGAGAAAATAACTAGTTGTAGGGGAGAGTGGGGTAATATGACGCAGGCGGGTTATCTGACGTTATTAAGGCCCTGTCAGGAACTTGTGTCGGGGAGACAGTTAATATGCAAAAAAATACAATAATATGTGTTCTAATACCATACAACACGACGTGCGTTGCATTACACCACGCGTCACAACACCTTCTCCCCTACACTTCAAATGAAAAACAAGAAGCAGGCAAAATGATTCTGGACGATTTTTGTTTTTATTTTTTTTTATTTAAGCATATCATCGTGATCGTGATATAATCTATATTAACAGCAAAAGAAGTTAGGAAATAGCCGAGCATGAACATCTTCCAGTCTATTACTCGACGTACAGAAAAGTCAGAGAAAAAAGGAAAATGTTTGTAATTAAATTCTCTACAACTTCATAGTTTAAACAACTATTTTTCCATAAAATAACAATTCGTAAGGAAAAATTACAAAAACACCCAAAAAAATGACAAAAAAAAAATTGGACCACTTTTGGCCTCTAAAACAATTTTTTTTCTTGATCAGCGCCCAAAAACTTCGGATACCGTTGCAAAAATCAATGGACCTCTGGTGACATGCTCAAAGGGGTCCAGCTAAAGAACTATTCAGGAGTAGTGCTTTGCGGTGACCATCATAAATTTGGATTGGTTTATCTAAAATTAATCAAAAAAGAAAAGTTTCGTATGCTTTTTCTAAATTAACAAATGGCAAATTTTTAAAGCTTATTTCTATATTTTTAAGAAAAAAAATAGATTATTGAAAAAAAAACAAAATTTCCAACATAAACTAAAATCCTATGGTTAAATATTTTATTTGCTATTTAAATACGGGCTTTTTTGTTTGACTCAGTTTAGATAAACTAGTTCAAAGTTATGGTGGACACCGCAAGGCACTACTTGTTGAGAGGGGGTCCAACAAGGATGGTTATAAGTTTGCCCAATTTTCTTTTTGTTCTGGCAATTTGGTGAATTTAAGTTAACACATTATACATATAATTACCTTGTTTACCAGTTTTCTTTTTTATTAGTATCAAAACAAAATAACTCCTTAAATTCTTAATACAATGACATAAAATGTCTATTTCTTTAAATACGTATACAGCGAATAAGAAAATCTGGACCACTATTGGCCTCTAAAACCTTTTTTTTGTGATCAGGGACCCAAAAGACTTCGGATACCGTTGCCAAAATCCATAAACCTCTGTTGACATGCTTAAAGGAGGTCGAGTCAAAGGACTAAAAAGGGGATCCAAAAAAAATGGTAGTAAGTTCGTCCAATTTCTGTTTTTAGAAAATTTGGTACAGTTACTTTGACATTAGACTCACATTAACTCTGTTATATTAGCTTAGTAAAATAAATTAAATTATTGTAAAAAAAAAAGTTAATAACATTCATTTTTCATGCCTCTGACTATACCTAACCCCTTAATTACATCATATCAGACCATGAATACATATATTTTTGTCTAGCATATAAAATTTATAACATTTTTACTTGCAAATAACAAGTTAATAACGTTACTACCAAGGTCTACAGGGATTATTGTATTTTTAATAAATTTTTTAGGAACTCGTTAATATACAATCTATACAATTATGAAAATTGATACAGAATTACATTTACTTCCACTGACAATGGCAGTGTTAGCGTATTTTATTAGTAAAAAAGGTCAGTAAAAATAGAAAGACCAGATTTACCCCGATAACATTTTTAGTTTTATAGGTAAAAGAATGAAATTTGGTATGTACGTATTTAAGGTTATGTTTTGTTTGACCTATTCACTTGTTTTCTATCACTTTTGGTTTAACCGTGAAATTACTAGTACTTTTAAGTTTTAAATGGCACACCCAACACATGTGCTAATATTTTAAAAGGATCTGACATTCTAAATACAATGACACCACGTATCGATTGTTTATCACCTGTAATCACTATCTATACAATTCAAAAGAAAAATACAGGAATCTAGTAAATGAATATACAAATTAAAAAATACAATATAGGCTACAGCCTTTTTTAAAAAATGCACACTTTAGTTTATTAAAAAACTAACAGCTTAAACAGCGCTGAACTTAACTAGCCACCAAGAAACATGATTTCCTCTAACAATTTTTTACTTTAACCATTTTTTTTATCTCTGTAAGTCTCAGGTAGTCCAGTACACGCGCCACCAACTTGGAACAAACTCTATATTTTAAAAGGCAAGAGCTTTTAACCTGATATTTATTTACAAACTAGTAAAGCATTATTATCCGTAATGTGAATTTAATTTGTTTACCATATCAAACAATATTGACTTATATACATACATATATCCCCTGACCTTATTTTTTGTTAACATAATGTAATCTTGGTAGGTTACTTTTTAACTTTTCTATTATTAAAATTAAATTTTAAACTTTTATAAAATGACCTAAATAAAATGTTATTTTTGTGGGTTCAATCAACCTTCTATATTACAATATACGACTGGTAGTGAAAGCAAAATTATGTAAGGATGAAATCAAACTTAACCACAACTAAAATAACTGCAAAAAATAGTCAACGGTGTTTTACTACATTATATTTTTCAATCAATTTGTTAAAAAAAGACTATACTAATCAATGTTGCGGAAAATGGGCCAAGAAACTATAGCAAAACCACTTGGTATAAATAGTAAATTTTAACAAATTATTGCCAGTACACTTGCAGTGCTCCTGTCACCATGCGGGTCTATTTTGTTAGTATAGGGATTTGTCTACTTATTGCCCTCAGTACCGCTGGGGTAATCAAAGAAGAAAATGAGAAACAAGCTAGTGGGGTGGTAGCTGCAGTGGTTCCTGCTGAATTAGCCGTTGCTCCCGCCGCAACCGTAGCTGTTGCTTCTACTGCTGACTTGACAGCTGCTGCTTCAGGGCATGGTGGTGGAGGACATGGAGGTCACCACTCAAGTCACCACGAAGAAGGTGGAGGTCATAAACATGAAGCACATCATCACTCCGAACACGGTGAAAAAGGTGACAAAGGTTACAAATCTGATCACCACCACGACAAAGGCCATCACGGTAAACACGGTAAACATCACGAATCTCATCATCACGCCGAGAAAGGAGGACACCACAAACACCATCATGATGAAGGCGGTCATCACAGTGAACATCACGCTGATGGAAAGCATCATAAAGCTGGTAAATTCGGTGAAAAGAAGGGACATAAGAAAGGACAGAAAACCACAGGATATCACCACAAATCACATAAGGATGAATATCATAAAGACCACAAGTTCTACGACGACTACCACAAGGGCGGACATCACTCCAAACATGGAGAACACCATGGACATCATGGAGGTAAAGAAGGACATCACAAGAAAGGCGGTTCCCACAAAAGTGGATACCATGACGATCACCACGGTAAGAAGGGAAAATCCGAGAAAGGGCACCACGACGAACACCACAAAGGACACAAAGCACATGGAGGACACGAAAGCCATCATTCGCATCATTCCGATTATGGAAAGAAGGGAGGACATTCCGGTGGAAAAGAATATGGCTACAGTCACGGAAAGAAGCACTAAAGAGACTGTTACGTTTACCAAAGAATTGACTTATTTAAATAGTTTATTTATTGAGTTCGTTGTAATACTTCTGACCAAAACGCTTGACAACGCAAAAATGTTGACTTAATATTATTGTTGATTGTTATTATATTTCAAATGTTAATTGTTGTATTTGTTGATGCTTTTGATTGTGATGTGATGTATAAAATAAAAATATAAAAATTAAACATTTTATTATTTGTTTGGATATAACCGCTACTAAATGGCATTAAATTACATAAAATTTATGTTGTTATTGAACCGCGTAAAAATAACTTAAATAAAATTAACAGCACTTCTTAACAGATTTTTCTGTTACTGACTGAGAATAAAGATTACTATTGTGATTTTTAATGATTTGTAGGAAATATTTGTTAAAATTAAAAGAGTTAAAATTAAACAACACCAGTTGCTAAAATTTAAACAATAAATTGTTGTTTGGATAATCCTTTAATAATTTACTTTGGATTTTTTAAAAGATAAGATACAACTATAAACAACTAAACTGTGATTAGAAATAAGATAAGCCGAATTTCTCAAAATTATTAAAAAAAATTACCAAACCCTTCCTTTTCCAAAATGGGTTATTAAGGGGAAAAATAGGTGAAGAGCGGCGTATTTTTAGTGATTTTCAATATATTTTTTTAACAATTCAGTTTTTTTTTTGCAATAAAAAAATGGTCAAAATAAAGATATTTTGTAGGATTGAGGGCGAGCTGGAGGTTACGCAAATTCGAAAAAAGAAGTTTCGAAAAAAATGCGTTTAAAAATGGTACCAAATAAACGCATGCGATAAAAGTCGGTTTGAAACTGATTTTAAAAATTTATCGCGGGATCACTAATACTTCTTAAAATTTATATTTAAGGTCTCTGTTGTTAAGAGTCCATTTGCGCCGCGATAATTGGATCCCATTTCGGGTTCGGAGCATAATGTTTTTCTCAAAAACGGTATAAGTTATCGATAATTTTTAAAAACTATATGAAAGTCAACACTTAAATCCAGGCTTCTGTTGTAATAGGTTTTTAAATTTGGATTTAGTTTTTAATATTTCCTTTAGTGAATGTCACCCTAAAATCGGTTATGTTTAGATACTATTTTCTCTTAACTCGACTCATATTTTAAAAATGCGTTACAGCAGAGGAATAGATTATTTCTTTACCTTTAAAAGGATGTATAATTTATGTCTTTTAATTGAAAAATAGTTACCGAAAAACGTTATCTCCTGTAGGCTTGCAATCGGAAACAACATCGCATCGATACACCGAATTTGGAAGAACCTAAATGAAATATAATATTTTTAATGCGGGTATACGAAAATTGTGGTAATGGGAGTTTGTTGGTCTCGGCCCACCGTCTCCGTGTCCTTTCGCCCGACCCCTAAGTTGTAGCGTAAATGCACTCTTAAAAGAAAGAAAAGAACATCTGCTAACGTGCTGACTATTATACCTGCTCGGTCGCTCCGTGCTCAATGCCACGCGCTCGGACCGTTCGACCGAGGGACACTCACTCAAATGCTTATGGAACGGCATGGAATTTTCAGATTTTTTGTTTTTTTTAATAGTTTTACAATAACAAAAAATCATAAATTTTTTCAAACTTCTAAACCTATTTTTTCCTTTATTTGCCACTACAACTCTTAATGGATGGAGCTCAACCCAACCCTAATAAAATAACTTACCTTTAATAATATTTCGTTGTTTTTTTTTCTTTTAAATTTTGGAACACACCATGAGGATTTAAAACCTACGCTATAACATATTCTGACAGTCTAAAGGCAATAGATATTCTCTATCTAAGTGTTTTTTAATTGGTGTGTTTCTTGATGATAAAAGTTTGGATATAAAGAAAAATAGAAAAAGCGTAAAAAATCTAATCCATATATTAAAAGATAAAAAAACTTGTTTTTTTTTTTCATTTTTCGTCGCCTATCACTTCTAAACATAAACCAACTCAATAAATAATAATATTTTTATTAATATTAAAAAAAAAAGATATTAACAGTGGTTTTCATATTATACTACTTTTTTCTTGTCATCAAAAGCTTTTTATATCTAACGTAGTATTTTTTTTAGCAAAAATCTAATCTGCTTAAGTAGCTCCCACGTTACAGCAGCAAATCTGGTCTTTTTTTGAGGGAAAGCTATTTATCTTTAATAAAACCTATAAATTTTTTATTTTTCTTTTTTAATTATATAATGTTGAATCTTTTTTGCTATAAGAAGTTGTTATTTTTTATTTTATTTGAGAAGGTGACCAGATTAGGTTCTAAAATAATATTAGGAATACTTTAAACAGATACCATGGTAGGCATAAGAAGTAAAAATTGGACTAGAAAATATTTTTATATATTATATTTTTATTTCTTGGGTACTCCCACGAGAAAATCGGACTTTCAAAAGCAAAACCGTTTTTTTTTTTGTGAATTTTATCCAATTTTATAGGCAAATCTCAAATTTTGCAAAAATATTTGTATTTTTTTTAATTAGAGGCAGCTAAAATATTTGCATAAGAAAATTGTTGGTTAAATTTTTTTTATCTGTCTATGGTTCTTAGAAAAATACAAATAATTTTGCAAAATTTGAGATTTGACGATAAAATTTTATCAAATTCACGAAAAAAATACAAATAGAGTATTCGTATTTGATACTTTTTCTCCCAAAAAAATCAACTTCTTTTTCCAGTTTCAGAATGAACATTTTCTTTCAAAACATTTGGAGTGGCTTCCATGTCTCACTTTAAAAATAAAAAGTTTTGAAAATCCTAGACTCGTCACATGCAGTATAGGCATGTTTCCTTACTTGGACATGGTTAACGGAAGTAGGAAAAAAAAACGGTGCCTGGTTTAGAAAAGAGAGGATATAAAAAACAATTTCCAAAGAGTCAATTTATATAATTGATAAGAGTTTTTGGGTACCTAAATATGGAAAAAATACAAAGTGCTAATAAAACGCTGGCGTCTTTGGGAATAGGGTACATTTGCCATCATTTAAAAAAATCCTAATAATTTTGAGATCTATGCATTGTTAAGAAAAATATGTGTGGCGAGCTTTTTGTAGGAAAGAAAGTTCCAATCGAAAGGTGCCTTATATGGTCAAAGAATTTTGTTTATTGTAAAATAAATGAAAAAACAAATTACAAATAAAATCACAGTTTTCATTTTTTAATTTTTTTTTCCGACGTCTTTTTAAGGCAGAATCAAAGTTAAAACTTTTAACATAAGCGTGGTTAAAGGTACTTTTATTAGGATTCAACAGATATATGTTTTTGTTTAATTTTACAACTGTTTTTATTTTTTTTTTTTTTCGATTTTTTTTTATATTAGACGCAAAGAAATGTTACATAACGCTATTTTTATAATAAAACGTAGTTTAACAATGTAACTTCAGAATATATTGATTTTTGTTAAATCTGTAAATGATCAAAGTAATAAAAACAAAAATGTTGCGTTTAAGACAGAAGGTAACAAAAATTTGTTAAAATGACCTAATAACGAGATGTATTTCCTCATATATTTCAAGATCGCTAGCATTTTCGCAATTTAATTCTGCAAACTACTTAGAAAATAGGTAATATAAGAGACCCAATTTCCTGCACCCACAGTTGACTTGACAGCCTTTTGAACATGTACAGGGTCTTTGATTATATTCACGTGGCTTCTGGAGCCTTTATATTTAAAGACAGAAAAAAATATTTCATATAAAAGTTGTAGGTTTTTTTCCATATTATCTTTTGAAATTATCAGTAAAAAAATATCGCAATAAAAAAATGGAAAAATATAGGCAACTTCAACTTTTTTAAATGAAATACCTGTATATTATGCGCTACAACAAAAGATCTTTTTTTTTCTGATTTCAAATATATATACATTAATGATATTTGGATGAACCATTTTTGACATATTTAAGCCTAAAATATAAATAAATTGAAAAAAAAATCATATTAGTATCAAGAAAGCTATGAAAACAATAAAATTGTTTTAATAAATTTGACGTATTGATATTGTAAAAAGCTGAAATTTATTATTTTAACTATTAAAAGTATATTATAGGCTATTCATAAGAATAAAAACTCTATATTATGCGTCTTTTTTTATAGTAACAATAATAATGTGACGACAGTGCAAAGGGAATATTACTTATCATATCCTTAACAACGGGTACCATCTATAGATACTATTAAATACATATTAAGAAAGTTTATTGAACGAAAAAGCTTTAAAATGAAGAAAAGGACTGCAGCACGACATGAAAACAAGGCTTTGGATATTCTTGTTTTTTCAGGATAATTATTATTATACTTTTTCTATTGGACTTCTACTAACTACTTTTAATAATTTTAGAAAATCCTGGAATATCAATCTCGGATGCGGCAACTAAACTTAATAAAACATATTATAAAATTTATTTAACCTTAAAATTTTACAAATTTTATCCTTATAAATTTATGTCCGTTCAGAACCTTCCTGAACAAAACATGCAGGACCGACCTAAGTATGCATTGGAAATAGCTAGGTTTATGCAGCGGGATCCAAAGTTTTTAAATAAAATTCTATTCACTGACAAGTCTTCCTTCACTTTGACAGAAATGTTTAATCACAAAAATAAACATTATGGGTCCAGAGAAAACCCTCACCAAATTCAGTAACATAACTCTATTGTTTCCATGGCTTTCTTGATACTAATATGAAACTTTTTTGTAATTTATTAATAATTTAACCTAAAATATACAAATGGTTCATCAAATATACATAAATAATATATATATATATATATATATATATATATATATATATATATATTATATATATATATATATATATATATATATATATATATATATATATATATATATATATATATATATATATATATATATATATATATATATATATATATATATATATATATATATTATATATATATATATATATATTTGTAATTAGAAAAAAGATCTTCCGTTGTAGTGCATAATATAGGGTGTTTCATTTGAAAAGTTGAAGTTGCCTATATTTTGTAATTTTTATTGCGATATTTTACTAATTAAAGATAACATGGAAAAAATCCTTCAATTTTTATATAAAACATTTTTTTCTGTCTTCAAAAATAAGGCCCCAGAAGCCACGTAAATATAATCAAAGACCCTGTACAGGGTGTCCAGTTAAAAATGTTACCCCCATTACCTTTTTGTTTGACGTTTAGGAAAAAGAAGTTTAGTACGTGATCCTACTATCTTATTTTAAATGAGTCTTTTATTTTTTATTTGAGATTTGTATTGTTCTTGAAATTCCAAACATATTTTATGTAGCATACCCCATGTCTGACTTTATTGGTTACATCGCAAAATGCAAAAAAACTATAATCCTTATCATTATCACTATCATGCTATATCGCCTCGTTTATTCATTTCATCAATATGCCATAAATTTTACACATCCGTCATATGACTTTCTTTTACATTGACATTAGTTTTAAATATTCGGTAAAATATAATTTAATTATGGGTTATTGTGAACAAGAAAGAAAACACATTTATAAATTTTATGGTAAGAATAATAATTATAATCAAAAAAGGGCTTAAAGGGAATATAGGCGTGTGTATGGCTGCAAAAAAGTTATTACTAGTATAAGTAAGTAACTAAATTTGGACCTTATGTATTTATTTGACAGATATGTCAACTTTCATGACTAATTGATGAAATCAACAAACGTAGCGATGTCGCGTGATAATGATAAAGCTTATAGTTTTTTGCATTTTGTTATGTAACTATTAAAAACAGACAAAGGGTATGCTACACTAAATTTTTTTAAATTTTTAAAAAATACAAATAATAAATTTCAAAATACGGGACTCATTTAAAATAGGGTTGTAGGACCACGTCCAGACTTTCTGTAACACTCTGTACAAGTATAAGGAAGTTTTTTTTTAATTATTTTAAACAAGAAACTTTAATACTGAACTTATTTTTTCCAAACGTAAAATAAAAAAGTTAATTTGGGGTTACATTTATAACCGGACACCCTGTAAAAGCTATTTGGCTGGCTAGTAGGTCTAATCATTAAGCTATTTTTTGTAGACTTGCAACATCATTTAAGCTGATTTAAATAAACTCTTTTTCTTTTCTATTCCTAAAAATTACTATTAAATTTTATTTTAATTTTTAAATAACGTAAGAAACAACAATTTTTCATATAAACAATAAAAATAATCTAATATAAAAGGAAAATCCGCAAAAATTAATAAAAAGTTGTAAGATTACAACAAAATAAAACTTTCTTAAATTTTGAAAATACTAAGCATATTTTAAAGGTTTGTAAGTAAGGTTTTTATTTTGTAAAGAAATGTCTACACCTGTCTTGCCTTGTTAACAAAATCCGGAAAAAAAAAATTTTATTTGTTTTTTTTGCATTTAATTTGCATCTTTTTGTCTTTTTAAGATATGTATTTAAAAATATTTGACGTAACTTTCATTTTTAAAATAATGTCCTTTTTTATTAAACAAAAAAAATATGCAAAAATTCCTTTTTTTTTTCCTATTTACTAAATAAAACAACAATTAATTTAAACATATTTTATTGTATTTCTTTAGTCATAGATACATTATATACTTTCTAACTAATTATATTAATTAACCTTAAATATAATTCCATTAGGCTTCATAATTACTTAATATTTTAAAGCTGCAAATTTTTCTATTTCTCCAGCCATGGGATTTTATGTATAAAAAATAAAGGAATATATAAATAATACTACCAAACTACTTCAATCTTCAAAAAAATCTTATTTTTTAATATCTGAGTAAAAACAGAGTTGGTTTGTGCTTAGTAGTTTGGAATACATTACACACAACCTTTAGAAAAAATTATAAAAATCCTAAATTTTATCTTTTATAATTTAATCTATTTATTTTATTAAATAACATTTAAATAATTTTTATATATATATATATATATATATATATATATATATATATATATATATATATATATATATATATATATATATATATATATATATATATATATATATATATATATAATATATATTATAATATATAATATATATACTATTTTTTAAAAAATAATAAAAAAATCATAAAATTAAAGTATTTTTTTTATACTATTTTTAAAAACATTTTTTTCACTTCAAAAATAGATTATTAACCTATATTTGTTTCAATGACATCAAACTTTAAAAACTTCAGTTGAACCAGTTTGTATTAGGTGTAAACAGTTAAAATTTATTTCTAAATTTAAGTTTCGTGTAATAAAGTTTGGTTGATTAACTGGTCAAGCATCTAGGTTACTTAAATGTAGTTAGAAAAGATACAAAGATTCTGGTAAAAGAAGTAATTTTTTCAAAGTAATATAGGTACCTGTTTTATGTAATAGAGCAAAAAAATACTCTTTAACTGTAAAATTTTAGATAGAAAAACGTTGTAAAGTAGAATTAGATAAGACTAAAAGCACCTAGCATAGTCTTACTATTTTTTTAGTAAATTTAAGGATTTAAATTCAATTACAAAAAAAAGGTGTTAGTGAAAAATATTTTAAGCTCAAAACTTTCTAATTTGATCAGTTTTATATTTAACTTTCAAAAAACTCTTTATACGAATGTATATTGGAAAAATATTTTTTTGTGAAAATACATGACGGGTTACTTTGAAGCCAAAGATTTTAGTTTTTTTTTGTGACGAAAGAAAATACAGTATTTAAAAAAATGGTAGTTTAAAGAAAAAAAAGCAATTTTTAATAATATATTTTTAAGATATTATGTTATATTATTATGTAAAGTTTAATTTTGGATTTTATCTAAAGATAAAACCATTTTTACCCACCAACTGTGCTCAAAATATTGTAAATATTTATGAAAAATTTCATTATATTTAAATATATACTACATCTGGTAAAATAGGTTAAATCTTTTTTTTTTCAGTAATAAAGAATACAAGTAAAAGAACAATTGATAATTTGTATTAATTCTTTTAGACTTGCCCTTATTATTAGAGAAAAAAACACCTTGTAACTACACTTTATATTTTAAAACATATATAACAACTACCTTTTTAATTTTTCCCAAAAAAATTAATATATGTTCAATAATAAGCATTAAATAATATTTTGTGTTTGCATTTTAAAATAATTTTTGGATTTTACAGTGAACTTTTTGTTATAAATTTAAAAAATAGTTATCATAAATTTTTTAAAAAGAGATATTTTTATATTGTCCTGTTTATAGGTCAAACATACCTTAATTGACCAATAAAAATGTGGCTTTCGATAGTAAAAAAAATGTAAATTATTAGTTTTACAATAGCAAAATTTAAGAGTAGATAAACAACATTGTTGTGCATTATTGCAATAAAACTAATATTATAGAGCCAAAAAAAGTTTTTCGTTTTTGGGATACATTTTATTGGTTACCATTTGTCACGCAAATAACCTTACTTAACTTTAGTATTTTTGTGGTTTTTAATTTTGCGGTTTTAAGTCTTAACATTTTTAAAATGACCTTTTTTTACAGCATATTTTTTTAATTTTAGGCAAACATATTTTAATGTAAATTAATATCCATTAAAATACGTTTTTCATAATAAAACAATTTTTTACAGGAAGTTAAACTTTTAGGCAATAATGTCCACTTAAATGCTTATAAATGTATAAAAAATTAAGGTTAAAGTCAAGGGTCAAAGTATTTAAAATATAGTCCAGAGGTTCAAAACAAAAAATTAAAAAACAAATGCTCAGACAATACTTATTTTAATTAAGATATTTTTGCAAAAGAAAACCAAGTAAGAATAATTATGTTCAGTTAAACAAAACAAATAAGCCTTAAAGATATTAATATTATTGGAAGTATGACATAAATCTAGTCTAATACACCATTAAAATAAATACAATAAATAATTGTAAAAATTATTCATAAAAAAATACCGTAACCTATATATTTTTTTGCTGTACTAAGATTAAGGCATACTTAAAAAGTGCTTATTATTTTTTAAACCTTTTTTTTATTCGCTATATTATAAGTGCACATTTAAGTAATTTAAGATTAAATATATTTTAAGAAAAAAAGCTAAGGTTATTATTAGTCGTACCATTAGATAAAACCGTTTAATTTTCAGTGTTTATCACAATAATAAACACCCTTTTACTCTAAACTAGATTTTTTCAAACTGTCAGCCACCTCTAAGACTTCAGCAGAGTCAGCATTTGCGTGTTCTTCACCTACCTCCTCAACTTGCAGTTGTTCTAAAACTTGATTGGCATTTGTGTCCTCTTGACTACCAATTACCAGATTTGGGTTTTCTTCTTGTACAGTATTTTCAAAGTTCTCCGTATTAACTGCAGCATCTATCATTATAACACGACATCCATGTCTTCTCCAGCCCCGGTGGTGCTCTCTACGTAATCCATGGCTCCACTTACCTTGATGATAATGTCGTCCTTTAAACTTACGCCTTGCCTCACCTTCTTCTTCTGAAGTTGCATTATTTACAGTAGGAGCACACACTTCGGAGCAGCTTGGATCCATTTTCCTGGATCCATGTTCTCTCTTACCCCTACGGTGTCCACGATAACGTCTTCTTATATATCCTTGCTTTACACATATGTCTTCTTCTCCATCGGTGATTTCCTCAATTTCTGTAGTGTCACTGTCCTGTAGGCCATGTGCGCAGACTTTTCTGAATCCACATTCTCTCTTACCTTTATGATGTCCACGAATATGTTTGCCAGATCCATGTATTGCATCACCCTCACCTGCTTTCCTTTTTTCCCCTTGATTTTCAGTGGTGTCAGGACCTTTCTCTAAACAGCTTAAACAAAATCGAGCAAATCTTCGTCTGCAATGATGTCTTAAATGTCGACTTTCACTTGAAGATTCTTGGGCTTTATTTTGTTCCTTTATGTTCTCTGCAGATTCCATAGGAATGTCGTTTGTCTCATCTGTTTTTTCATTTTCTTCAATTATTGCTGGACCGTCATTTTTCTCTCCTATCTTTGGATTTTGTAAATTTGGGTCGTTACTGTTCTCACCTGCCTTTACATTTTCTGCAATTAACGATATGCCGCATTTTTGACAGCGACGGCTTCCACGCCGCCAATGGTGCCTTCTTCTGAAAAAGTCTCTTACTATGTTGCGAATAATGGCTTCTTGAGCTTCTGTCCCAACATTTTCTGAAGAGGCATCAGGTAGTTCACTTTCACTAAGGCACCTTCTTTTAAAGTCCAGTCCTCTCATTCCGCGGTGATGTCTCTCCCTCACAGGATCGTTACACATGCGATGAGCAGAATGCCTGAAGCAATGTCCATAGTTTTCGTGCCTTTCGCCATGTCTCATTATCCTATGATGTCTACGCCCGTGACAATGACCGTGTCGTCTTAATTGCTTAGAATACATTGTTAATAAATTTAACCTTGTAGACCGCGTCGCTTATATGAATGCGAACTTACAACTGGCGAATGTTCATGTTATGACGAGTTTTATAGCTGGTTTTAATCAATAAATTTTTGTAGTCAGAATGTCGGTGTAATTTCCTCGTACTTTTTTAATTAAATAATTAAATAATCTAATCTTCTTTTAGAGGACCTTATTTCATGATTAATAGGTAAATAATAGTTCTTTAAAGACAAATAACAAAAAAAAATGCTTAAAGCAAATGTTTTTAATAAAAAAAAAATAAAATTAAGGGGGTATTCCAGTGTAGAGGCATGAATTTTAGGTGATTTTTGAAGTGCTGTAAAAAAAGGCAATTAATATTTTTACTATCCATTTTTTTATGAGTTATTTATTAAAATTACAAAAATACAGAAACAAATTTATTAATAAAAAAAGTTAAAGATTCAAAAAATTAGCAGCTGATGAAGTGACCATGCCCACGATTTCTTAAGTTATACAGAACCTATTTACTTAAAAATTTTTAAGGGTCTTCTTTATATACTTGCGGAACTATCCTTATCGCCAATTTTTCAATATTTACTATTTTTCAACTTTTTCGTAGTTCTGGATATTGCGACATTACCCTACATTGAAAATCTTTTTTGTTTCTTTTTTCAGATTGCTAAAAGGGCTTAAATCGTGGGCATGGTCACGGGCCAAGTTTTTGAGACCTCTTAGCTGCTTATTTTATTGAATTTTATTTTTTTTTCTATTTTTTAATTATTATCTGTATTTTTGTAATGTTAATAAATAACTTATAAAAAAATGGATGTTAAAATATTAATTGCCTTTTTGGTACGGCACTTTACAAGTCACCTAAAAAAATCATGCCTCTACACTAGAATACCCCCTTAATGCAGGTATTAATAATAATAAAACTTCTTTTAATCACCTATTTCTAAATACTTTAATTTTCTAATAATAAATTATGTTAAAAAACAATTTAAAATGTCATGCCAAACATATTAATAAAACTGACTTATTTTCAAAGTGGTTAAAATTACTTTTTGTGGGTGTTCTTAAGACAATACATGCTATTTTAGGGACATCTGGTAAATTAAAACAAAAATACTAAGAAAAGTACTTTAACATGTTTTTACATTTTACTGCCTTTAAAAGTCTGTGTTATGAAATAATGATAAAAATTAAAAAGTCGCTGTGACAAAAAAACAAAAAAAATATTCCGTGTATGGTTAGAAATTGTAAAATATTCATTAATGAAAGGGCAAAATTATCACTATTGTTAATAGTTTATTTGTTGAACGTAAAGACACACCATTCTTAAAATTATTAGTGATGGTAAAAAGCAACGCTCAGCGCAAGCTACTGTTTTAATCTGAATCGGTAAGAACCCAACTACCAAACAATACTGGCGAACTGTTCAACGATGTCAATTTTTTTGTTACAAATTAATAAACCTTAATAGCCACTGAATTACGGGACTAGGTTATTTTTACTATTTTTGGTTTAGGTAGCTTAATTTTAGACCTCTATTTAACACGCAGTTACAGCTGTATTCGTATTTGGAAAGGTGTTAATAAAATATGACGATAAAATTTCTGACGTCTCTATACCTCTCTCTAGTATAATTTTACTTGCAGAAACAAAGAGGCAAACTAAAATAAGTTACTGTTGTGTATTGCAAAAAAAAACTTTAAACTAAAAATGTATATTGGACATGAACTTGATCATAATATTTAATTGAATTTTAAAGAAAAGTGAGTTAAAGTGCCCTAAAGCTATAAACCCAAGGGTATCTTTTAAAAAATAAATACTCTGAATTTTGGTTTCAGTTTTAAATATTAAAGCCTAAAAAACAAAACAGTGTTTGATTTTACGCATCACCTACATTATATAAAAGTATGAAAGTCATTGAATTGTCTATTAATTAACCAAAACCACTTAGAATTTTGTGTTTGTTTCAATAATATTTAAAAAAAAAAGAGAAGCAAAACAAGACGAGATAAGACGCAAGAGAAGATGAAAGATCTATTTTAGCTCTAATCCTTTAGATAAGATGAAAAAATATATTCCCTCATTTTGTATCACCTCGGGGCAACGCTATTCCTGCAGTTTTTATGACAAGTTACTAAAACATATTTTACCGACATTACCAACATATAGTTACCTTTTTTATTTTGTAAAATTCAAAAAAAAATAGGAGATCATTCTTTCCAAGCAACAATTACCCAAAGTTAATGACTAATTAAACTAGTGATTAAAAAAATCTAGCATTAAAAGCAACTTTTCCCAAAGAGGTTACTTAGTAGAAGAAAAATAGGATATAAGACATACCCTACGGGTACATCGCCAAGTCCTCATTCGGGGATTAACATAAATATTAGCCTGGGTACCCAATTTTGTTGCATGTGAAGACTACCTTCAGGGTACGTTTTTTGGATCGGTAATTCCGATTTTTGGGGTCCCGCAGCTCGAAAACTCTGGGATCACCCCCACCCTTTTTAGGTTTTTTTAACGAAAATCTTATAAAAAACGTATAAAAATGCTCTTTAATCACGTAGAAATCACTTCCAGGGTACGTTTTTGGGACGCTATTTCCGAATTTCGGAATACCCGAAATTCTTAAACCCCGGCGTCACCTTAAAAGGGCAAAAAACACCCTTTCAAGGAATGGTTTTTTTTTTTAAACTTATAAAAATGTTCTTTAGGCATCTATAAAAAACTTTCAGTGCTGATTTCCAATTTGGGGATCCCAAAACCTCTGAACGCCAACGTCACCCCTAAAAGGGCAATAAATACCCCTTTTAGGGTTTTTTTTAAATAATCTTTTGAAAAATTTATAGACATTATTTATTATTGATAAAAAAATTTATTTTCTATTACATTATATTATTTTTGAGCCTAAATTAAATTTTTGGGTAATTTATTTGAAGTAAAACAACTCCTAATCATCCCTTAAATATCGTACAATAAAAAAAAACAAAGAAAAATATTTTTTTTTTGTTTGCAGTGTTGTTAAAAATTTTTGATTTGTAATAAATATTGAAATTTGAATAATGATGGAAAAGCAAAATTACTTTTTTGATAATATTTGTATCAATTGTTCCTTAACGTTATTTTTTTATTTTAAATGTCTTTTCATTCAAAAAATAAAGCAAAAACTAAAAAAATGTAAAAGTATTTATTGTAAACTATTTGTTTTTATTTTACAGTAAATTAGATATTTTTTAACCCCCAAGATTTATGGATTTATTTTAGTTGTTAATGGGATGACTACAAATTTAAAACGAAAAATGCTCTTTATTCAAAATCTAAGGCAAAATGTAAAAAAATAAAGATTTTTGCGCACTTTTAATTTATTATGTTTAAGGGGTAGTTTTTTTCGTCAGAAGGGTAAAAACATCTGGTGATACTTTTTTGTAGGCATATTTTTTATTATATTAAAGAAAAACACAAAAAAAAATATTTTAAACTCATTGTTTTGCTTTTAATTCGAATTGAATATTTTCTTTACCACCGAATGGGGTGCGAGGGGTACTTATAATCCCTTAGGAAAAAAAAATTTTTTTTTTGGTCGTAAAATGGCTATTTATGCAAAATTTTAGGCAAAAACCACTACATTTTTTTGTTGGCAATTTTTTTTAATTGTACGATATTTTAGGGATAATTGGGGGATTTTTTACCCCAAATAAACTAATAATAATTAAAATACAAATTTTTATTAATATTAAATAATTTTTATAAATTTTTCATAAGCTTATTTTTAGAAAACGCGCAAAAAGAGTGTTTTGTGCCCTTTTAGTTGTGACGCCGGGGTTTAAATGGTTTTGGAACCAAATTCGGCATCAGCGATCCAAAAAAACGTACCCTGGGAGAATTTTCTAGTTGCTTAAAGAGCATTTTCATAAGTTTTTTATAAAATTTTCGTTAAAAAATCCTTAAAAGGCTGTTTTTCGCGTTTTTAGGGGTGATGCAAGAATTTCTAAGCTGCGAGAACCCGAAATTTAGTATCAGCGACCCAAAAAAACGTACCCTGAAGGTAGTCTGTACTTGCAGCAAAATTGGGCACCCAGGACCCGCATTTTATCTATACACAGAAAAAACACTATAATATATTGAATAACGAGGCTTTGATTGTTTGATTTTTTATTTATTCAATAAATGTTAAAGTTTATTTAATTAATTATGTTTGGGACAATTAAGGAGAAATAATTGATGCTATTACAAGTATTATATTCAGACCATATCAAAATAGTATTAAGTTAAAATATCTTGTTATTATGTAAACGATTCTATATATTTAAAACTAAGGGAAATCTGTACTTCCTTGAAAACCACAGAAATTATTGTGTTTAAAGCTTATGTAATCCAGGAAAAATGTGCAATGTTTATTGCAATGGAAACTTAACTTGGGTTAAATTAAAAGTGTCGTACGGTGAATACCAATATTTCCTTCGCCTTAAACAATACTGTGATTGGCACAGTATCGTGACCATTATTTCAATGCGGTGGTTATTCAATTTAACGATAGCTAAAATTCAAAACAATTCCCACCTTCATCTCGGTATTCTTCAACTTCGGCGCTGGCTGAACTGAACGACAACAGGTTTAGGGTTCAATTCAATGGTCGTGTAGGTCCTAATTATTATGTCTTTAGTAAGTATATCTATTAGTATAAAGAATAACTTGCTGGTTTCCTGGGGGTTGAACTTATTGATACAAGTATTTGCAGGTAAGTTAAATTATACGATATTTTTTCCTATGTTTTGTTGTATAGAATAACGAAAATTATGGCCACCTAAACGATTTTTCCTAATGATATATTTGTATACAAATTTTCAGAAATAAGGGTTTTTTTACTTTTAATTAAAACGGCCTTTATTATGATGGATAAGCTGGGTTAGGGTAAAGACAAGTACTAACTGTTACCATCAAGAAACTTTTTGTTTTTTGGAAATCAATACTAAAAATGTTTCCCATGTGGTACAAGGATATTTTAATGTAATTATTCTATTTTCAGATGGAGGGATAAAATGAGAAAGAATTAGACATTGTAATTTTATCAAGGGACTTGCAACCACATTTTAAGGATTGTTTAGAAAAATACATTCAGGAGGAAAAAGAAAATACATCAGATCTCGATACATGTGCTTTTGGAGGTACCTACTGATGATTTAACATTTGGTTTAACGGTTAGTGTTTACTTATTATACAGGATGGTCCAATTTATGTTTAAAAACCTGTTTGATGACCTAAGAGGTTATTGTTGGTCCTAATCAAACAGCTTAAAAAGTCTATTTCGTTTTAGGACATGCATGTAGCCAAGACCCTCTGCACTGTAGCAGAGACCCCGTGTACTGTAACAGAGCTCCCTTATTCTGTGGCAAAGGCTCCAGGTACATAAAGTAGTAATGTAAGCCTTAGGTCAGCGAGTCCCTTGGCATCTACAAGCTCAGCAACTTCCTAAGACGACGTCACCAATGAATACATAATTGTCCCCACTGAAAACAGACCAGAAGTTCATTTTATGGGGCAAAAAACCTTTGGACGCAAGACTTTTAGAAACAGTTCCCGGAATTCGATTTTAAAACCTATTAAATGTAGTACAAATTAATATTTAGTCAATAAAACACTCGTATTTAAACAATTAAAGTATTTTATTACAATAAATACTACATCAAATTAAATCAACTGTGGGTTAAGGTTGTTTAAATGAGACTCTACTTCAAGATAAATAATAATAATTTTTGTCACAAAAAAAAATTAGATTTATTTTTAATAAAGTTTATATTAATATAGTATTCACCTACTATTTGCTCCAGATTATACCTATTTTAATGAATCGGACTTTTCATTGCATATAACATGCCATAATTAAAAACCAATGAAATTCAATAATTTCTTATGTTAGTTTAATTACGTTTTAATAATTTTTAAATAAGATGACAATTTACTTCAATGATTCTTATGTTTGAACCAATTTCAATGAGATATGCACAAATAAAAGTAAGATATTCATTTATTTAATCACAAATGTCATTCAGGTATTGCAAATACAGTACCCCATTGACTCAATGTGTATCCCATTCATACTATGAAGCGTTTTCTGTGTATAGGTCTCTTCATCGTACTTAAGACATACTCTTTTTATTTTTTAATTATATTTCTAAACAAACATTTTATTTAACGCACAAATAGCAGGTCTTATTAGTGGTTGCTAGCAGCTATGAGTGTAAACATTTACATCCTGACTAAAGATGACTCACATAAACAGTTTAAGTGGAAAACAAAATAACTGCGATTAGATAGAGCAACGTCGGTATTTAATTTTGCTATCTTGTATGTATACAATAAAACAACAAAAATACTAAAATTCCGGGAATTTATGTTAAGCTTCACACTTACACAATATTGCGCAATATGGTGAAATTTAAAGCAAGGTATAGACAATAATTTAAAAAGTTGTAACAATATCCAGTTTAATAGTCTTGATTGTACAATATTTGGCTTTTTAGAAAAAACTGTTACTAACATTTATTCTTAAATTTTTTTGTAGTAACTAAATTCAGACAAATATCGTTCTTTTTGTCCTTCTTAATCGCTGATTAATACTACTCAGTCGGACGACTAAAACTTTTATTGCCACACACTTTATTTAATTGTAAACCGTTTTAATCGCCGAAAGCACTTAGTTTAATTTTAAACCGTCGTAATCGCCGAAAACTGCAGTCGTACACAAAAAACATATGTGAAGCGTGTTTATTTGTTACAAGAATGACGATTAAAGACGTTTTGCACCACACACTTCGTTTTTAAATAATAAGATTTCAAGCGCTGCCAGAAATTTTCAACGACGCTGTTATGTTCGGTTTTCGCCCACACATTGACAATGTTAATCGACGCTTTTGATCGCCACGATTAAAACTCCTTAAAAAGAGCGAGGTCTGTGGGGGCCTTTACTATAAGGAGGGTTTAAATATGACCATGTATTTTATTTTTAAAACCAAACAAATGACCCTAGCAGCAATTCCGTCTTAACACTCTTGCATTCAGTGTATTCCTTTTACTAACATAGCCCTTCTTTGGAGCAGTTCATAATAATTTGAAAAGGAACACAAATAGGTTGCATATGACCAATGAACCTGAACTACATTTGACGATTCTCAATAATAAAACAGATTAATCTAAATTTCAATGAGTAAGGAACTATACGCGTAGAAATTAGACATTCATAACATAATCACAAGCTTAGTAGGTACCTCTTTTCTATCGATATATTACTCCTTTCAAATATGTCATTAGTGTCAGAGCACTATCCATTAGAGGCAAGGCAAGATATATTTGAACGGTTCTTCAAAATGACTGCAAAATAATAGAAACGCTTATGTTGTTCTGAGCTGTTTCAGACCATAAAAAGAATACACTAATTGGAGTATTTAGAAGGCGTGCATAAAGTTATAGTCACTTGAATGGTTTTCAATTAGTAATTAATTATCAAAATACCAAATAAACCGCTGTGCAAGATATTGGATACTTTAGGCACAATATATGGGGCATGCGAGATATCCGAAAACACAAACCAATATTAATCGGATTTTTTTCTTTCCAATAAAAGAATTTTTCTGAAAATGTTTTTCATTTTTTTTATCTTTGAACAGTCCACAAAGGCTGAGGTCTGAGTACTAACGTACCGTGGGTGTCTTAAGTGTGGTGAGAGGGAGTTTGTTCACACGGGACTTAAATATTTGAAGACTGGGAGGAGAAGGCAAAACTTCTGAGGGTAGCAGGTTCCATAGTCTGGACACTCTAGGAATAAAGAAATGAAGAAAGCGGGAAGTTCGGGGCCTCTCTAGTTAAACTGTAAAAGAATGCATAAAAGTTGCACTATGTGTTGCTCTGTTGGGACCTGCCAGAGGAGGAAATATACTGGCCAACCCCTCCCAGCAAACGCCGTGAAAATACCTATAAAAGAGCGACAGATCCCAAGCTCAACTGGCAAAAAAAAACCATCTGAGCTGGGGTCATAATAAACGATCAGCTTAATGGTGAGCGCTTCTTTAAGAAATTGAAATGACCATCAGTTTATTTAGTGGAACATGCGATTTGGGGCTGCAGCTTAACATAACAATGATGACAAAATGAATTTAAATGTTTGTTACAAAGTTATGCTGTTGGGTGTTTGTGGCTGTTTCAAATTTCAAGAAAATGAATTCTGAAGAATTCTTCCCCTAAAGGGTTAAATAAAATATAATTAGAAAAAAAATCTAAAAGTTGAAATTGGTTAATTTCGTGATCGAAATAATCAAAAGAAATGTCGTTTTCAAATTCATCATGATCCCAAAGTCAACTTAAAAATGGAAAGAACAGTTAATGAAACATAGCTTTTCAATGAATCAGAATGCTAAGTGTTGTGGACGCCATTTCCAACAAGACAATATTCTAAGGTATACAGATTGGAAGAAGAGAAATACTTTCTGGCTCGAAAAAGGTATCCGAGCTTTTTTGAAGCTGTGGAAGCTATAGATGTATTGTGTTTGTGCTAGTTGAGGTTATTCTCAAAAGTAACGCACACCAGATTAAACGACTCTTTGTTTTGCAGAACTTGGCCGCTCATATGTAACGGATGAGCACTGGCATACTTTTTTCGCGACAGCGAACAGGACTTTGTTTTGGAGGCATTAAACTGGACAATTTTTTTTGCCCCAATCGAAGATAAGTTTGAGGTTTTGTGAGAGAGAAATCCGCATTGACCTACGCGCTTATTGACTGGCTTGTTGGAGTGGAGGGTACTATCGCCAGCAAAACTATGATTGGGATTGATTGTGGAAGAAAAAAGATTGTTAATATGTAACAGAAACAGAGTGGGTGCCAGTACTGAGCCCTGGGACACCCCAGCATTAATTTGATAGAAGCTGGAAGAATAACCATCTACAATAACTGATATACGTCGATTAGAAAGGAAACTGGAAAGCCAAGACTAAAGCTTAGGTGGAAGACCGTAAAAAAGAAGTGTGTTAAAAAGCCCATCATACCAGACCTGATTGAAAGCTTTGGATATGTCAAGAGCAACGATCTGAGATTCACCAAAAAATTCAAGGAACTTGTTCCAGTTGTGTGAGACAAAGAAAAGAAGATCAGCTGTGGATCTTCTGTGAGGAAATCCATACTGCCATGAAAGATCTTGTGTTTTTCCAGATACTTCAAGATTTGGAAATTTACAATTGTACTAGGTATCTACGTTACTACGAAATTTGCGCAAGTCTGATAGCAAAATTGTTGACTATTGACGAAAACAGCTGCGTGTTGTAGTCCCTACTGAGCTTCTCAGACAAACCTGACTTTACATTAAAATAAAAACAATTTATTGTAGAGAGGTGCCACTTAAACTTTCAGAACTAGCCAACTTAGTTGGTTTAGTGAAGAGTTTTATTTGCCTGTTAATAAAGAAAGGAGCATTTTTAAGAATTATTTTATTTTAATAAATCAGTTTCTTTTACTTTTGATATGTGTGCCAGAATATTACAAAGCAAAAATGTTGCGACACCACTGTCCGTTTGGCAATTTTTAGCTTTTTGGCGGCTAAGTTTTGGCTACTTTTACACGAGTCTCTTTTAAATAAAATTAAGAAGTTTTAGAAAGTGCTTCGGAGTCCTGATCTTTGGGCTTTGTGGGGAATTAAAATTTTCTTTGATGTATTTAGCTTATTAATTCGAAATAGTAAGGTCAGTTTTTGAAAGTACACCTTATTAATTCCTGTAGCGTTGTTAGGAGATTTTACCTGTCCGTTTAACGTCTGAAAAATAAAGGTGGATTTATGTCGATGGAATTTAATTTTAGTATTAAGATCATTTATAAAAATACAACATAAAACATTAAAATCAAAATTGTTTTTTATGCCGTTAAATATTTAGGTTAAGTAAAAAATAGCTCGAACATCAAAATATTTCTCCATTCTCATTAACACAAAATGTGTGGACCAACAACAATCGATTGCGAGGGGCATACAGTAGTCATTAATAAGTTTACTTGTGTTAAATATGTCGTTAACCGCCTTGTATTTGTTTTTATTTAAATTATGTCTGTATTTAAAAATAATTTAAATAATGTACACTATTTTAATTTTTTTTAGGTTAGCGCTCTTATAGAAGGTATATTTTGGGACCAGATGCGTAGAAAAAGACTAAAATAATGCAAAATATTTTTGAATAATTTCCCTGATGGCTCTAGACAATGTTGCAGGTAGAATAAAAACCTCTTCTTAGACTTCGATTGTCTTTATTTCCTTTTTCACAACGTTTCGAAGAGTAAGTATTTTTGATCGTTTTCAAGTGAATACACTATTCACTTGAAAACGATCAGAGATACTTACTGTCCGAAACGTTGTAAAAAATTAAATAAAAACAATGGAAGTACCAGAAGAAGTTTTTATTCATTTTTGAATATAAGTAGGTATATGTAAAGGATAACACCAATTTATATATATATATATATATATATATATATATATATATATATATATATATATATATATATATATATATATATATATATATATATATATATATATATATATATATATATATATATATATATATATCCAATGCCGTTATTTAGGATTTTTAGGAAACAAACAACAGAATATGCATTGTGTAGAGAAAATAAACGTACACAGGAGAGGAAAACTGTAAAAATTTGGAAAATTTATGAATAAAGTGACATATAAATTTGCGGAAGTTAACTAACAAAATAAAAAGCCGCTTTAGAGCCAACCATGGCTGACCAGAACTGAGGGCTTTTGAATTTGTCTAACTTATCCCCGGATTAAAAAAATCTTAAATAAAGGCGGTCGTAATATGTATTGGACCCAACAAAATACATATAATAATCTATTAACTATTTTGACCAGGATCGACAGGATAAAAAAATAAATATTTTCTTGTCAAAATAAAAAAATACTGCGAATTCGCCATAATCGAGATTGTACCGGTTGAAATCTCAAAGAAATATTATTTTTAAATAATTATTGCACCTAATTTATCAATTGCGCACCTAAATAGCACAAAAAAGCCCCTAATTTTGATCTAAATTTCATTGTATTTTTTTTGCCAAGTTTATATACGTCGCGTCGGTTGATGTGAAACGTCACATACATGCTAAGTAAAGCATCGTGTAAATAAACAAACAAAAACATATCAAAATTGTTTAACTGAAAACAATTCAACTCGTCACGTTTTTTATAATTATAAAGTGCAAATGGATAACGATTATTGCTTATTTGTGTATTACTAGGGTACTTAAAATAGGCAAAAAATTACTTTAAACCAAAAAAAAGTTAAATTTTAAGTCACAAATTCACTTTTTATTGTGATCCATTTTATAAAAGCGTATCGGCAGCTTATGCCATGTCATGTAATCGGTAACGCGGCGCAATAGCCGATAAAGCTTTTGATTTAAACTTTTAGAAATTTAGGAGCAGTCGCTTAAATTACTTTAATAAAAATTCATCCTCAATAGGTTTAATAGCAAGTGGACTATTTATACCTTTTATATGCATTCAAAATTTTAGAATGATATTTATTTTAACAACGAAAAAATGCCTGTGTCCATTACTTTGTTGATACCCGGTAAGTGTTTATGTAGAACTTAAAAGCTTCTGTTCGAAATAAAATAATCAATAGGTCTAGGTCCATAACATATTTTTATAAGAATTTCATATAGGGGATATTACATGTTAATGTATTTTTGTAAATAATTACCCCAGCGTGTGCTTTTTACCTTTTATGCCGTATAGGCTAATGACCATATTATTCCACCAAAGCAGTACAATTTTTTTTTCAACATAAAAAACATTAAAACGCACTTTTACTTTCCTAGATCAATATGGCTAAATAATTATTAAATGTTACTTTTTAATAAAAATTGTTAACATGGTGGCACTTCCGCGTTGTCTAAAAGGTGCCGAGAAATGCAATATCTGTATGTTTTGGTGCTTGGACAGCGTTGAAGAAATGGAAGAATAAAATGGGTTAAACATCTAAAAACCCTGCACCCATGGTATAAGATAAAAAAGACACGTAAGACCATTTTTGATTTATTATTTGTTATAATTGTATTATTTAAGTAAATATTACGGTTTATTAGGCAATATTTTAAAAGACATCTAGTAAAAGAATGTCCCCCTTGCAGTTTAGTTGTTTTTCCTTTATAAGAAACCTTGCTTCTGTTTTGTGCATAAAGCTAGATATGCAAGGGAAATAACCCTGGCATCATTAATTGTGTATCCATAAAACCTCTGTATGTCAAAGCCACTTTATAAAAAAAAAGCTAAACATATAATAAGGTCGTAACTCGTACAAAGCTTCGAGTTCATTTACTTGGAAGATGTCATTGCCTATGTGTGATGGAATTTTTCTTATGGATAGAAAGGTTACGGTAATTTTTACGTTAAAAGTCATGTCAAATACACTTTTTAATTATTTATTTCATAAAAATCAAACTTAACAACAACAAACATAACAAAACAAAAAATAACAGCCCTTATATCACTAGATAACGATTTAATGCTTGCCATGACTGAATCCCCATTCTTTGCCTTCGTGATGACCGTCTTTCTTTCCATAGTCACTGTGGTGTTTGTGGTGACTTTCATGTCCTCCATGCCCTTTGAATCCCTTGTGATGGTGATCATGATGTCCTTTAGATCCGTGACCTTTCTTTCCATGATGATCATGATGGTATCCACTTTTATGAGAACCTCCCTTCTTGTGGTGACCTGCTTTGGATCCGTGGTGTCCGTGATGATGTCCGTGTTTGCTGTGGTGTCCATCCTTGTGGTGATCATCGTAGAATTTGTGTTTTTTGTGATGTGAGTCATGATGTTTCTTAATGTGATGTCCGTGAGTTTTCTGTCCTTTCTTGTGACCTTTCTTTTCTCCAAATTTTCCACCTTTATGATGGCCTCCATGAGAGTGATGCTCACTGTGATGACCACCACCTTCATGATGAGACTTATGGTGTCCACCCTTTTCGCCATGGTGCGATGCATGGTGATGCTTTCCACCTTTTCCATGATGTCCTTTGTCGTGGTGGTGGTCAGTATGGTAACCTTTGTCTCCTTTGCCTCCATGACTGGAGTGATGGTGTGAATGGTGTGAATGACCACCGCCTTCTTCATGAGAACTGGAATGCCCATGTCCATGACCTGAAGCAGCAACTTCCAAGTCAGCCACTACATCCAACTCTTGCTCATCTTCACCTTTAAGGGATTTTGAACTTACAAGAGCTGTCAAAAAGAGCACCCCTAAACTGACTAGAAGTACCCTCATTATATCTGATTGAATTTTCACTATTAATTGATGTAATGCCTTTGAAAAGCTTGTTGTAATAATAAAATATTATCTTATTCAGGCATTACTTGACTTCTTTATAGTGAGATCGTTGACTGTCTGTCTTCTAAAGATCTCAATACGCTATTTATATTGAATACATTTCTTAAGACACCATTATTAATTTGCACAAGCGATTTCGCACTGCACCAGTTTTTTACGTATGACTCTCTAACCATGGATTTGTAAAAGTTCTTAATTTTAAATAGATTTCGTATACCTAATAATGAACCGAATAATTAGGTCTGTATTATCTACCAGTTTTTAAAACTTTAACGTAGTAGAAGTTGTAGGTATTGTGTGCTTGTCAAACCGCAATATTTAGATATGTATATGGAAATACATATTAAGAAAGATACAGTGTGACCACTAAAGTTTGCATCACTTGGGATTTTTTATTATTAATAGTTTTATTTGAAATTTGACCTTAACACAAATTTCTGCTTTGACTAAGATAAAAATTAACCAAAAAAATAGTAGTCACATGATTTGCATTATCTTTCAAATATTTATATTTTTTTTCAAAAAAAATCAAACATGGAGTTATTTTAAGCATAACAGGGTGGACCAATGAAAACGAAACAAGGCTGATTTCTGATATCTATGGTTAGTAGGAAAAAATCGCTCGGACCCGTCGATTTTTATTTCGAGGGGGACACATTTTGCGCTTATTTTTAACCCTGTCACTTTAACCCCCTAGGGAGGGTGAGATTCACTCCTAAATTCTTAAATGGAAAAAGGGGGTCGACTAATACCTCATTTTAAAGATTATCGAATTCTCTTTTCAACGCTTCCTAGTTTTTTAAATTTGATGCAGTAGTTTTCAAGAAAATAATTTTGAATTTAATAACAAGTCAACATTAAAAAATTATTGTTTTATCATCTTTAAATTTTTTAATGGCCATTATTTTTTGGAAAACGTCATTCTTTCTAAACACAGCTTTCAGTTTTTGGTAAGGGTAAACTACGAACTGGGGGAGGGGGGATGATTTCAAATAACGAGAACATTTACATTCAAAACTTTCGTTTTATTTTACTTACTCACTTTTTAATTTTACAAGTGTTCAAAATGTTGGCCTCCTGCTTCCATGCAGTCATACAGGTTTTGTTCAAAACGGTTTCGGACGTTCTGAAGCATTTCAAGTGTATGTTCGACATTCATCAATGTTTCGTTGACGTAAATCATTTAGAGATTCTGGTTGAGTTTTATAAATTTTACTCTTTTAGTTACCCCACAGAAAAAAATCTAACGGGCTTAAATCTGGTGACCTTGCAGGCCACTTGACTGGTCCTCTGCCAGGAAAGGTTTCATTCAAATACTGACGAACAGCAAAAGCTTAGTGGGGAGGTGCCCTATCTTGTTGAAATGTCAACTCATTCGCATTGTCACGGTCATCATGTTCAACAATTTCTGTCAATGCGGGATCGAGAGTGTCTTCTAACAATTGCAAGTACATTTGTCATGTTAGATTTCCTGGTAAAAAAAGGATCAACAACACAACCGCCATAAATTCCAGCCCAGACGTTTAATTTCTCAGGATGTTAAGTGTGAACTTCATATAATAAGTGCGGGTTTTCGTCAGACCAATACCGACAATTATGACGATTAACATTCCCGTTCACAAAAAACGAATCTGAGAAACAAATGTTGAACAACAAGTTCGGGTTATTTGTTTTTCGTTCACTATTATCTCGCACAATTCTACACGTCTATCAAAGTCATCTTCATTTAATTCTTGCACAACATGGATTGTATACGGGTGGAATTTATGGGATTTTAAAATTCTTCGAATGCTCGTACGGCATATGCCAGAAACTGTAGGTAATTGCCTGGTACTTAACGTAGGATCGATATTGACGTGGCCCAAAACAGCAATTTGCATTGCTTCGTTTCCCACTATTCGATTAGGAACGATTCGTTTTCGATTTGCCACAGATCCTGTCTCCCTAAACTTGGCTACTAGCTTAATAACGTATTTCCGGTTGACATGCTAACCTGGGTTTAGTTCATTAAATAACTGTGCTGTACTATTGGCGCACCTACCGTTTTCATAATAAAGTTCAATTATCGATACTCTTTCCGCCGTTGAGTTATCCATTTAGAGCAAGAAAAAAGATTATAAGCCAAAATAATCACTGACAAAATCTTGTGAGATACTAAATTTACATAAATTGAATGTAAATAAGTTCCAAAGAACAATAAAAAACTAACTGCATTATTTATAATTTTTTACACGAGCATCGAATTCCATAGCAGAAAGAACTGTCAACTTTGGACTGATGATATTTTAAACAAGACACTGACTTTTATAATTTTAAAGCGTAAGTAAAAAGTATCCGCATTTTATTGAATGATAAAAAAGTGACATTTAATGCTTCTTAACATTTTAAGTTGGATAGGACAGGATTTAAAAATAAAAATACTAATTAAAAAGTAGTACTAAAAGTGAAAAAGCGTTACTTACTCCAATTATAGGCCGATTATGTTTATAAAACGTATTTTCTTGAAAACTACTGCATTAATTTAAAAAACTGGGAAGCGTTAAAAAAAGGATTCGATGATCTTTAAAATAAGGTATCAGTCGACCCCCTTTCCCATTTGAGAATTTAGGAGTAAAGCTCACCCCCTCTAGGGGGTTGAAGTGACAGGGTTAAAAATAAGCGCAAAATGTGTTCCCCTCGAAATAAAAATCGACGGGTCAAATGATTTTTTCCTACCAACCATAGATATGAGAAATCGGCCTTGTTTCGTTTTCATTGGCCCACCCGTATAAAATTGGAAAAAAATTGTCTAAATGCAATTTTTAGCCCATATGAAAATTTTTTCATGTATAGTATAATTTTAATTTTTTGCCCATGTTTTGCACCACTATTGCAACAGACTTAACCCTACCTACATAAAACGTCTTAGTTTTTAGAATGCTTTATTCCAAACACAGTTTTTTATAGTAGCGCTATGTTTATGGTGTCTTTTTCTATGATATCTAACTTGCGATATATATCTGACATGCGATAAAAAGTTTACATGTTTTTAACCCTGTATAAGGTAACTTTATAAACTACATATTTTTAAAATTGTAGTTTCTGTTTTAAAGTATTACACTTTAATATTAAAAAAATGGTTTAAATAAAAACAATTCTAATAAAAAATCATAAATAAAAATTAGACGCTGCTATTTTTACTTTCCGCTTTACACTTGCTTGTCATACTGTATATGCTTTTTTATACAAAATGGCCCATAATTGCAAGAAAGTCGAATATGGAATACTTCTCAGACCGAAGCTGTACATAAATTCATATCTAAAAATCTTTTCTTTTATAAAGGCTGTCCCAAAAAAACTCGAAATGCATAAATGCACATTTTTTATACGGTAACCATTATTAATATACTTAAAAGTAATTAGAATTAACACTTTACTGACTTAAAGGCCTTCTAGCCATTCTTTCTATTCACATTTAATCACAGAAGACTAAATGGACACTAAGGTCACTTTTGCATACACCGTTTTTTTTTTAAACCTGGAAACGAGAAAGCAGTAAGCGGTTTTTCTTCGTCTGTCACGACAAACTCGTTCAAATTTGTGTTTCGGTTAAGTGGGAAATTTGAATTCAGCACCTTCCTGATGAGTTAGCTAATTTTACTATTTCAAAAATGCATTACAAACATGTTATTTCTGTTAATTTTTATTTTTTGGTTTGCAATAATAAAATGTTATAAAGGGGTCATTACCTTAAAATTTTCCAAGAAACATAAAATATTAATTATTTGCCCGCCATTATGAATAAAATAGTTTAAAAATATTGTTCCAACGTATGTAAAAACCAATATTAATAAAATGGCATAAAAAAGGTAAATATGCAATAACTGTTGTCTTCAATTATCCAGTATTGAGTTGCCTGTAATAAAAAAGCATACTTTATTTATGTGGAATTCGGAGACTTTTTGTCCTCTTGCCGGCAATACGCCTTCATGTTAAATTTGTTGGCAATTAACTGTTTATTTGTGGGGTTGTTTTTACAAGCATTTGCAAAGTTGCAAGCAATTGCAAGTACAAAGTGCAACTTTGCAAACGCTTATATTACTTAAGCAAATATCTCTTCATGTATTGGCATATTATTAATATAATTGCAATTTTTGTAGTAAAATCGGGAATGGAGACTAGAGTTAAAGTAATAGAATTTAATAATTTTTCATACCAAAGTATTTTGTAAAAAAAGCATTATCGAAACTCTGGTCACTGGTGTAAGAAGAAATAATAATTGTACTGTGATATAATTTTTGAAACCAATCACTATTTTATGACGCAGTCAACCAAAAAAAATATTAGTGTAAAAACTATTTTAGACTTTAAACAGGGAGAAAAATAATACAAAATAATGTTAAATAATTTTCTATTAAGTGTACCTCTGTTATAGACATTTTAATTTTGTAATCTTAAAATGAATAAAATTAAAGTTTTAAAAAATTAAATTAGATTTTTAATAAGATGGTTCTTCTATCGTTACTAAAATATTAATTCCTATGTTAAACTCCACGGGGGTTAAAAAATACAAAATGAAAATATTTTTATTGGTAATTCATCGCAGTTTCTTTTATATCTGTGGAGCTAATATTTTTGATACTGCAAAAACATTAGCAAAATATAAATTTCCAAAGGTTTCTGCTACTCTAATCAGTGTGCATTCCGTCATTGTTTTAATAATAGGTTTATGATATTAGAGAAAATATTTAGAACCCCTCCCGCCCTGCGATACGTGTTATAAACAATCGCATATTCGAATCTGTGAGCTTAACTAGCAGCGACATACACATTTAATGAGAAAGGAACTTTGCAAACGAGATGAAACCAGGTGTACTAGTTGGTATACGTTTAGGATGTTAACCCCTTAAAATAATTAAGAATATTAACCAGCAACACCTGAGCCTTTAAAAATTTTAATTCGAAAAAATAAACCTTTAAAAATTTAAACGCACTCTATATTTTAGTCTAGAGTTACCACCTGCATCGACATCGTGACTAAGGTGTTAAAGCGTATCTACGGTATAAGTCCCGATTCTTTAGGTTCTATTGTTTTATTTTATCTAAGGTGTATTAATGTTTTTTTATAAATAAAGTATTAATTATAAAAAAAGGTAATTTAATTTATTTTCCGCCCTCCACTGCGACCGCTCGGTCTATTGTGGCTCACACCTTTTTATTTTTCTCCCAATAGGATCGGACTTTTAATGAATCCGATACCAGATTGGGAGAGAGTTCTTACATCTTCTCTTACTCGTGTCGCTACCGGACACGAGCACAATGTGTTCTGATGTGTTCTGGTGTCCCTGTCTCCTGGAGAGTATGACGAGCAGACGATTAGATCCATCATGCCCTTCTCTCCCGGTCTAGTGATGTGGGTAGCTACCAGGTCCTTGTTACAGGAACCAGATGTTCTTTCTGGGGCCGCATCTCCGGCCTTATCCTATGAAAAAGGTTCTATCCGCTTTCTGTTTAAAGCCAGGGAACCCTTTTTCCTATAAAGGCGGTTCTGTCCACCTTCTGTTTGGATTCAGGGAACCCTTTCTAAGCACCTGTTTGTTCGGGATGGATTAGCCCTTCCCCGTGAAACAGGCGCCGGTGACTTCAAGGGCACCTTCTGAAACGGATTCACCCGTTTCGGTCGGCGCACCTTTGTCTGCTTGTGACCTTGAGTGGCACCTCTCGAAACGGATTTATCCGTTTCGATCAGCGCACCTTTGTCACTTTTTCCTATGAAAGCGGTTTTGTCCGCTTTCTGTTTGGAGCTAGAGAAGTAATAGTCCACCACGGCAGAGCCCCGCAGTACCGCAGTAAGGCTAGATACTCTGAGAGGTCGCCCTGTATCTCAGAGGCACCGTTGGAGACACCTGTTTAAGGCACAGGATGTCATTCATTCATCAGCACGGTATGCTAACACCTTGAGTTAAGCCTTGCGTGTTCATCTTAGCTTCGGATACCGTTCCATATGCTAGCCAAAAGATTTGCCGATAACCAGCAACTATAGTGCATGTTCCAAAAGATCCTACTGGGCCCAACCACAACGACGATGTGTGAACACAGCGGTTGGGAGGGAAAGGTGTAGTAACGTCTAAAATATCGTCATTATTTTATAGCCTTTTATCTGTATCAGAAACACTAACATTAGTCTGGTTCTGTGTTACTTCTGGGTGACAGCTTTTTAAGTCTAAACTTTATTTTATAACAACTAGCTTCTTGGCCACGTGGTCTACACGATTTTGGCGGTTTATTTTTTCCCCGTTCTCGCGTAATATTGCCCCCTTTGTGTCGGGTCACATTACATTACGCTCCCATGCTCCATTTTCCGACACACACACCGCGGCCTAGCGCGCGTCGTGCGATTGAGAATTTGTGGCGTTTGTGAGTGAGTCAGTACGAAATATATTTTTATAAACAATCTCCAATACTAACACTTAAATATTGTTTCTTGTCTAAATTTGACACATAACAGAATGGTTACATTTTCATAATTCCAACTCCAGAAATGACAAATTTCTCATGCAAACTTTTATCGCCTCTTTTAAACCCTTAGAGGATAAAGTTTCAATATTATTTTCGCTTTCTATTTTGTCGGGTAATCAAAATCCTAATTACCGACTCCAATATTTACAATTTTAAACATGACAATTTTTCTAAGCAAACTTTCACCCCATTTTAACCGTCCAAGGAATGTTAACGTAATTCCCAAGATGTTTAAGCAGATCATTTGTAATTTTAATCAATAGCCTATATACAAGCTAATATTTTTTATACTTCTATGTTCCATACAAACTTTTAGCCCCTCCCCCATTCCACCCCTTTAAAGGGAGAGTTACTCATATTCTACTTCTATACCCAATATTACATTTTTTCGATAAATGAGTATTGGGGAATCATCTCGTCTGTTCTTACGTCCAAGATGCTGTCACCAACCTAACTTTTCATGTCTTTATACTACAAATTAGTGTAGACATCAGTTGGTTTTTGTTGCAGTCGAAAGTAGCCCATTCTTGCCTCTCCCATCACTATTAGGTTAAGTGGTAGAAGGTCCAAGAGACACTCCATAGCTGCTGTTGGGGTTGTTTTAATTGCTCCTGTTATAGCTAAGGAAGCAATTCTCTATACCTTCACCAGTTTAGAAAGAGCAGTTCTTTGTCGCATCTATGTCCACTATCACCGATGCGTATGTTATCATAGGCCTTACCACCATGGTGTATAACCAATAAACCATGTTTTGTTTAAGGCCCCATGTTTTTCCATGTGCGCGTCTGATTAACTTAAGAGTCAACTCCGCTTTATTTCTTATTTTCTGTAGATGTTGGTTTCAGGTAAGTTTAGAGTATTTTACCTTTCCCACAATCTTAATTGTTTCACCTCTTAGGTTCAGGGGTCCTAGGCCCTGTTTTCTCCTTTTGATGAAGGCGACTATAGCTGATTTGGAAGGGCTTATGTTTAGTCCCACCTTAACAGTGTTGTTAAATTTTCCTTGGGCCATAATGACGAGATCGTCTGCGTATCCCAGTGTTTGGTGGCCTTCCAGTTGTAGGACATTTAGTAGGTCGTCCATGATAAGGTTCCACAGCAGTGGGGACAGGACTCCCCCCTGCGAGTATCCTCGCTCAACCCGAGCTACAAGAATTTCTTCAGGAATTAAAGTATATACTGATCTGCACTTAAGCATGCAGTCTATCCAAATAAGTAAAACTTCCTTTTATTTTTAATAAAAAACAGTACAAAAATTTTAAATTGCTGACTTAGCTATTTTAGTTCTCTAGTAAGTACCTCAAGGGTGGTAAAACCAATTATAAAATGCGTTAAATAATTTTAGGTATCCTTTACTATGGGTTTATTGTTTTTTTTTCTTTTAAGAACTCCACAAAGTTCACGACGTGTAAATTGATGAGTTAATAAGTTTCTAAAATGATAAATTTCTTATCGAGGCAGTCACGAACGGCAGATATCTATATACTAATGGATAGCCTAATAATGGCGGAAAATATTTTATCTAATTTTAGAGTTACTAAGAATTACTATTAAAAGAACATAATGTCTAATTTTCCTTTTTAAAATATTGTTTTTAAAAAATCAAAAATATCACGAGACTATTTATAGAAAAAATAAATAATATAATACTATAAAATGGTATTTTTAACAGTTTTTGCTATTTGAAATACCTGACATATCAATAAAATATCAAGATATGATATCTACCTTGCATTTTTGTATTATATGGAAGCCCTCTTTGTTAAATATACTAATTTACCTTTATTTATTTAATTGGTTAAAATGGGTTTTGTCCACTCAGGTATGCTATCTGAACTACTGTGTGCCGTAGTGCTACGTAGGTGTATTCTTATTGCACTTGCTTTACGACCATTTTTTAAAATTTTGCCAACGTTTGTTATAATTTGTAATACTAGGCTGTAACGGAAACCACGTGATAGGCGCTCAAAAAATTGGATTTTATAGGTATACCTCTATTTCTGTAACGGAGTGTAATGGCCTAGCGTATATTTGGAATATATCTCTATTTTTTGTTAAAACAGAACAAAAAAAATTATATACCTTTTAAGAAGTAAAGGTTATAAAACATTTATAGAGTAAATAACATTTCTTTAAGAATCGATTTTAAGAAAAAACATTTTTTAGCACAAAACACCCATAATAATAAAAAAAATAGTTGGTTTATTTTTTTATTGTGTAAAACGTAAACTCAACAAACACAAACATAACAAAACAAAAAAAATCAGCCTTTATATCACAAACCCATTTTTTAGTGCTTGTGACTAAATCCCCAATGTTTGCCTTCTTTGTGTCCATCTTTCTTTCCATAGTCGCTGTGGTGTTTATGATGACTTTCATGTCCTCCGTGTCCTTTGTGTCCCTTGTGATGATGATCATGATGTCCTTTAGATCCGTGACCTTTCTTTCCATGGTGATCATGATGATATCCACTTTTGTGAGATCCTCCCTTCTTGTGGTGTCCTGAATGAGATCCGTGATGTCCGTGGTGAGATCCGTGTTTGCTATGGTGTCCGTCTTTATGGGCTGCATCGTAGAATTTGTGATGTTTGTGATATTCGTCCTTATGTTTCTTAAGATGATGACCTTTGGTTTTTTGTCCCTTCTTGTGGCCTTTCTTTTCTCCAAATTTACCACCTTTATGGTGACCTCCCTTGGCGTGATGTTCGCTGTAGTGACCACCGCCCTCATGATGAGACTTATGGTGTCCACCTTTTTCTCCGTGGTGAGCGGCATGATGATGCTTTCCATATTTTCCATGATGTCCTTTGTCGTGATGATGATCAGTGTGATAGCCTTTGTCTCCTTTGCCTCCGTGACTTGAATGATGATCGCCTTTGTAAGACTTACCGCCACCCTCTTCATGAGAACTGGCATGTCCATGACCGTGTCCTGAAGCTGCAACTTCTAAGTCAGACACATGTTCTAATTCTTGTTCATCTTCTCCTCTAAGCGATTTCGCGTTTGTTAAGGCTGTCACAAAAAGCACCCCCAAACAGAGGACGAACACCTTCATTTTGGTGACTGTTTTTACTGCAACAACACCGATTGTCTGCTTTTGGATTATTTCAGTAAACTATTTATATTCGAATCGTTTCTTAACAAACCATTATTTGCACCATTGATTTTGCATTGCAATAGTTTTTTGCACATAGATATGGTGTTGAGATTTTTATGCAATTGTGATACTTACCTAAATTAAAGTTTGTCACTGTGAAATGCCGGTGGTCTTAATACAATACCGTACAAATTTTAATTATACAAGGCCTACAAATATTTATTATTAAAAAATTCAAAGTTCCTAAATAAAAGCATTTATCAAAAGGTTGACCCAATTAAAATCATTCCTTTTTTTTATTAACAAGTTAAAGTTCTCTATTGTAAAAGGTTTTTATATTTAGCTCTTAACATTTTAAAAATAATTAAAGAAAATAAGTTGCAATATACTTTAGGAATATTTTAAGAGTTATTATAAAATTAGAAAGAAGAAAAATATTTTTAACATATTTTACTTAAACAATGTTTACGTAATTTTTTTTTTAAGCTTTATAAAGTTGTAATCATTTTTCTAAGGAACAGGATTTTTTTTCCTTTTTACTTACAAACTCCAAAACTCTCCGTAAGTCCTTAAATAACAATCATTGGAAGCTTAAACAAATAACACAATAGTTTTCCCTGGTGAGAAAAAAAAGTAAAAAGAAATGATAAGAAGAAGCAATAAGTAGGTTTTCTTTACTTTTTAATGACACAATAATTTTTTTTAATAAAGGAGATTTTAACAACAATCTAAAAGGGCTTAGGGACTTCGTTTAATGGCCTAAAAAAATATTTTTAGTAAACAGTAATTTAATAGAAAACTTTACAATTATATAAAATAAACAATATAAAATATGCCTTTACAGATATTTAAAATCTAAATTATAGTATTTAAATAGTTATCCCAATAGAATAAACCTCACATATATTTATTTAAAACTAACTAGAAAAAATAATGTTTTAAAATATATTGGGTGTTACTTAAAAAGTCCCCTTATTTAAAGGTCTTTTTCTAAAGGATTTTACAACAAAAAGTTTAACTGGACATGTCGCAATGCTGGGTTAAAGCTCCGTCGGAAATGGGTGACCACCCATGAACACCGTATGTTGTTTGTGTTACGAATTCCACAATAAACTGTGAGTTTCGTCTGGATGACGTTACCCCCTGGTAAATAGGGGGGTATTAGCGATGTTCCTAGTAGTTATTTGTTTAACTTCTTTAGTGATACTATGGTGTCCAAAATGTAGGGTAAAATGCAATAAATCAATGCATAGGTATCTGGACATCGTTGACGTAAACTAAAATTTTTGATTTATAAATAAAATTTTCGTTGCCTTCTATTCCCAAGTGTCCTGGTACCCACAAAAAAATTACTCTGTTGCGTTTTCCCAGTACTTCCAGTTCTTTTTGGCATTTCCATGTCAGCTTGGACGTTACCTTGGGGTTTACTAGTGCCCCCAGTGACGCTTGGCTATGGGACGGGGTCCGACGCTAAAACTAACACAAGGCTTAACTCAGGGTGCTAGCATACCGTGCTGATAAGTGAATGACATCCAGTGCCTTAAACGGGTGTCTCCAAAGGTGTTTTTGAAATAAAGGGCGACCTCTCGGAGTACGTAGCCTTACTGCGGTAATGCGGGGCTCTGCCTCCCGCTTTCCTAGCTCCAGACAGAAAGCGGACAGAACCGCTTTCATAGGACAAAAGTGACAAAGGTCACAAGCACAAAAGGGTACGCCGACCGAAACGGGTGAAACCGTTTCGAAAGGTGGCCCTGACCCCTCACGCCTGTTTTACGGGGAAGGGCTAATCCATCGCGAACGAGCAGGTGCTTAGGAAGGGATCCCTGAATCCAAGCAGAAGGCTGACATTTTTTTTTGCATAAATATATTTTTTTATTTTTAGAAATTAAATATTTTTCCCTAGGGCTTTAAATTTATTTTGAGGCTTATATTTTACTCTTTTAATAAAGATTGACCCAATTAAAAATTATTAAAATACATTTTTGTATTTTTTGTCATTCACTATTAAAATAATCTAATTAAAATAGCAGATGGTATGCTATTATTTTTTTATAAAAACTTTAAAACGTTATCAATATCTACGCCAATATCCAAATTAAACAATGTAAACTTTTATTGCTCATAATGTAAACAGCTTTAATAAAATAATTTTCAAAATGTTTCATTAACTTTTAATTAGAAAACGAAGCGTTTTCGGGGACATATTTATATTAATTTTTGTTAGGGAAAAATAATAATTACTGTTTTTCCAAGTACCTAATTGGCACTCTGTAATTAGGATGCATATACCATTTTTGTGATTTAATTTATATTTAATTACGATTTTCAGTTGAATGAAGTTTTATTCCGATTATTTCTAATACAGATTAAACTTGCCAACTAATAATAATCATTGGGTATTGTGTTCATAATTTAATATGAAATTAGTTTGATTAATTTAAATTAATTGTACGATAATATAACAAAGATTGGTAGAATTTAAGTACTATTAGGTGTTTAGTCTGTAAATGTTAAAAGCTTATATATCATAACTTCATAATAAAACGATTGTTTTTACCGTACCATTTATTAAATAAAATCTACATTTATTTTGTAACACGTAAGTTAGGTCTGTAAGGCCTGTACTTTTAATAAAATTAGAAATGTTGCCATTATTTATTGTTTTTAAATCTTACAGAACCAGGGCCGGATTACCTTTTTACCACCCTAATATGTCAATATTTTTTGGATATCAGAATGAAAAATTAAGCATTAAAAGAATGTAAACTTCACTAGTAATTCGTATAAGAATTTAATAAACAAATTTAAAACAAATATATCACATAGAAAATGAAATAACAATTCTGTAAAGCAAACAAATTTTATAATATAGAAACAAAATATAAATTAGAATGGTAAAACAAATAAGTATTTTTTTGAACAATGTATTGTCAATTAATTATAGGTAAAATCCTATATTAACATTTTTTTTGAACCTTTGTTTTTGCCAAATCATTAATTATATGTTAAAAATTTATGATTACAAATTATTTGCAAATTTGCCGCCCATATTATTTGCCGGCCTAGGCTTCAGCCTACTCAGCCTTTGCGTAAATCCACCCCGGTACAGAACTATGGTCTTACCAGTCGCAAAAACAAACCCAATAAACTCAACCCATGCAACTGCATAATATGCTTTTTGTGTGTGATAGCTTAAAGTTTTTTATGACTTGAATTTTTTTTCGTTCTATCAACTATCAACGAGTAATCGCAAAGTCGTCAATTTTTTTTAAATAAGATGACTAGTTTTTGCCTATATTTTTTCTTAGTTTCAAAATTTCTATAATAAACTTAATAAAAATTAAGGCAGAAACGATTAGTTTTCAAGATATTTCGTCGCAAAAATTTTGAGAATTTTTTTTTCTTACATGGTATAAGCAGTTGAAAATACAGAAACATTATGTAATCTCTTAAAGCTTTTAACGGCATTGATTTTATGGTTACTTAAGCCTTCAGTTGATTGTTTATATCGTAGCATAAGACAATATTGCATTTTTCTTCCTCTAAATAAACCATTTTGACCGATATTGACTGATAAAAAAATTAGTGGCACCTTGTGTATAAATATAAAAATAAGTTACCTGTCAATCTGTAAATTTTTGTTTTGATATACCTACTGTTGTTGATAGTTGTCAGAAATTGAACGGTTACTATTTCTGACAACTATCAACAAGAGCTTGACAGGTAACTTATTTTTATATTTATATACAAGGTGCCACTAATTTTTTTTTTTAATTTTTGATACGAAATATCTTGAAAACTAATCGTTCAACTGACTCAATTCTTATTGAGCCTATTAAAAAAAAATTAAAACTATGAAAAAATATGGACGGAAACTAATCATCCCATTTAAAAAAATTTACACCAGGAAAAAAAAATCAGGTTATACAAAAACTTTAACATTTAACAAATTTTTGGTTTGAAAATTCTTAGATAAAAAAAAAGTTAAAAACCTGGGCGTCCACCTATAATGGATGGCACGGTACCTCTTAGGACTGCTTGTGAAATGTAGTGTCAAAGAGTAGTTTAAAACAATGTGTAAGTACTGCTTCACAAAATATGCCTACCATAGGATTTTTTTCAATATTAATTTATTATCCATTGATTATTTCTATCAAGTGCAAATATTCAGTGTTTGCCAAAAAGTACACGAACAATTCAAATATCTTTAAGTGTTGGTTAAAAAAGTTTATTTTTTTATGAAAACTGGTGCGTAAATTCTAAGAAAAAAAGCATTAAAGTTAACCTTGGATCTGTACTTTACAGCAGGTAGGTGTAAAATTGTTTTATGAATTATAGTTGAAATATTGGTGTAAACCATAAATTGACGCTACAGTGGACAAGCTTCCCTTAGAATACAAAAATATATTTTTGCTAGGCAAATCAGTTCCTTATTACATTTTTCTTCTGCGTTCAAGGAAAATGTTCACCAGTTTATGTTTATGAAACCAGATATTGGTTTAAAAAGCTACCGCTGTCTAAAAAGGAGAATGTTAAGATATTTCGCATACCAACACATACTAATTTACACTTGTAACTTGTACGTGGGCACATTATGGTCCGGCGAAAAGAATACACTTTTAGTCAAATTTGTAGTCAGGCTTTATTCGTCGTATTAACACAAGCCAGATAAAAAAATCAGGATTTTCGGTGCTTCGAGTTTCCGAGTTAATAAATCTGAGTTTATTCTCAAGGTTATATATTTTAGATGTGTTCCTATGACGTAAAAATCAAAGCAGAATAAATCACAACACGCTACCTTCTTCTTCCTGGGGGCCGTCTTGACTCACTACCTGAGGCAGCGCAACCTCTTCGGCTTTTTGTGCCTAATCTCCCATTATCTTTTATACCAATCCTTCCATTAGTCTTGTTCCTTCTACAAGTCTGTATAACCGCGGGACTAATTGATTGATGTATTCCTGTACGCTCGTTTTTAGTTGCCCAGATAATGCCTGTCTTTTCTAATTTAACGCTTCACATTCGCACAGTATATTGTAGGCTGTCTCTTCCCCCTCGTCGCCCATTCTGCAACTTGGGTCTCCATTATATCTTATGTAGGTGTCCTCTTAGATTATCATGCCCTGGTAGCAACCCTACTATTATGCAAAGTCTTTTCCGACTTTGTCTGAGTAGTTCTTCCTTCGTTCTTTTGAAAAGGCCCCTTATGAAGTTTTTTTCATGTTCTATTCTACTGACTCCATTTGCTGGTTTGACCTCAATCTGAGGTTTTGGTCACTCAAAGGGCAGGTTCTGGTCCAAAATATGGTGTGGATTATCCATGTCTCGCTAGCTCATCCGCTTGCCTGGTAACCACAGGAGAGTTACTCTGTTGCGTTCTCGCAGACTTCCAGTTGCTTTTAGCATTCCCATGTCAACCTGGACGTAACCTTAAATAAACGATCTTTACGATGATAGAAAATTGTATGTGATTTATAATAGGCACATCAGAACAAAACAAAGGTGTTAAGTACTAATACATATTTTATTTACAGTCAGCACCTAATCATAAAATAATGTAATTATTGTATAAATTTAGTGCGCACTTGTTTAATTTAGGTATGATAATTTTTAGCTCTCATTAATAGAATCAATTTGTTAACCCTATTACGATGCAAAAGTGCGTATTCAGTAAAACAAATATGTTTTATCCCTATACCGATAAAATATAGTATCTTATAAATTTCAATAAGTAAACAGAAAAATAATTTTAACAATAAAAAATAAAAACACCTTATTAGCAATTAACAAGCCACTGTAAAGTATTATTACGAATGGTGATTATGGATTGTACAGATCAAAGTCCTGCTGAAAGCGCTTTTAGCAGGACGTTTATGGGTACTTCAGAAAGCAGCATGCTATTACAAAAAATGTGTGATACTTTAAAAAATAATTTAAGTTTTATCTTCCATTTAAAGTTAGGCCCACTATACAAAAAATCCAGATATTAGTTCGCAAAATTTTTAACATAATAAATCATAGCAAGTTCTTAGCAAAATAAATGGCGGAATTTTCCCAGATTAAAGAACTACCAAGAGCTGTAATAACTGTAAATAACTAGTGCAAACTTTTTACTCTGCAAACTTTATAAAAAAGAATTGCAGGCAGGTTGCAGTGGTCAAATGGGTAAAATTAAACATATTTAAAAATTGAATATTTTTTTAACAAATTAATAATCAAATCATATTTAAAACTTTTTTTAATGATTGGCTCTCAATTTTAACTTTTTTTGTCTTTTTTTTTGTGATTTAAGAAAAATCATTAAAATTTGGCTTTTTTTACTAACTTATTTAAAAGGCAATTTATTCTATAACAATAACAGGGTTCTATTGTTAATACGAAATTGAACCATTATTTTGGTTAAATGGACATTAAACTCCCAGACAGTAGGCTGTCGTCTTTATGATGTCATCTTTTGATTAATTTTGGTCCGAGACGTCATATTACCAATATATGCCTTGAATTATAAAGTTACTTACGAGAATTTAACGTTATAATATGACGTTATCTGGATGACAATTTTTCGTCATATGTTACTTAAAACTATATTAGGGTATATTTACTTTTCTGTTAAAACTCATTTATTAAACCGTTATATATTATATATGGATTTTTATTACACTTCTACTTAACAACCTAATACCTAAAGTTAGTAATGTTATTAGTTAACATTACTATAAAATCTTATTTTTGTCCAACCCAATGGAGTTTTGAATTTGGCGCCTTTATAATATCGAAAGCCAAGAGGCCAAGAGGGACCGATTTTAAGCATAGGCACCATTTTATACCAAACACATTATTAATTGTGGCTTGTGGTGCGTGGTCGATTGTTAATTTTTATTTGTTTATATGTTTGTTTTGTATTCATACTTATAGTTTTAGTGATCCGTATTTTTTTGTTAATAAAAATATAATCAGATTCATAACATTATAGTTAATGTAAGTATAGTGTAGGTAAGTAAAAGTGGTCAAGAGAAATACCTGGAAATTATTTTAAAGTTTCTGAAATGGCCGCTAGGGGACGTAACTGCAATCTTGAATCTAAAAAAAGGAGGTTTCTGTGAATATTGCTACATTAACCTAACAAATACCTGGTCTTTAAAGTCGATGATAATCTTAACCTTTTTTGTTTGACAATTTTTGCTATATCTCTAAAAGTAAAGTAGGGAGTATTCAAAGGTTTTCGTCAAACACACCCTGTATCTTCGAAACGGCTGACCCGATTTTAACAACCTTGGGCTAGTTGAAAAGAGCTATTCTTGGGCTATAAATCTTAAAATATTTTAAGTTTTATTAGTTTCACACGTCGCCGCTAGAGGGCTTTTTTGACATTCCGACAGGAATGGTTAATTTTCTCAAAAAAAATAAATGCATTGATATATTTTTTTTTTTGAAAAAGTAGCTAAATAATGCCTAAACATGCTCGCCAAAACCGCATGTCGATATCTTGTTCCTTACCTAATACGAGTATTTAGACCAAAGAAAATTTTATACGTCAATATCTCAAAAACTATAAAAGCTACAAGAAACTTTATAAAACATAAATTGTGTACTATTAAAAAACCTCTAATTTATGTTAAATATTTTTTTATCTGAATGCAGTACTTTACGAGTTATAATCAAAAAAGAGAATTCTAGGGGTATACCTTGGAAAAATCCTGTAAAGTATTGCATTTAGGCAAAAAGATTTTATAACTTAAATTAAAGGTTATATAAACATACATAATTTATGTCATGTAATATTTCTTGTAGCTTTTATAGTTTTTGAGATATTGACGAATAAAATTTTCTTTGGCCTACATTTTAGGTAAGAGACAAGATATCGAGATACGGTTCTCGCAAACTTGTTTAAGAATTATTTAGCTCTCTTTTCATTAAGAAAAAAATATATTAATGCATTTAATTTTCTTTTTTTAAATTTACCATATCTGTCGGAATGTCGAAAAAATCCCTCTAGCGGCGACGTGTGAAACTAAGAAAACTTTACATGTATTAAGATATATAGCCCAAGAATAGCTCTTTTCGACTAGCCCAAGTTTGTTAAAATCGGCTCAGCCGTTTCGAAGCTGCAGGGTGTGCTTGACGGAAACATTTGAATACCCCCCACCACTTTATTTTTAGAGATATAGCAAAAATTGTCAAACAAAAAAGTTCAGATTATCCCCGACTTTAAAAATCAGCCATTTTTTTGTAGGTTAATAGCAAAATTCACAGAAACATCCCTTTTTTAGATTCAAGATTGCAGTTACGCCCCCTAGCGGCCATTTTAGAAACTTGAAAATTATTTCCAGCTATTTCTTTTGACCACTTTTACCAACAATATTTTTTCTTCAACGCTGTGCAAATATATATTTTCTGAGATACAGCCGGCCTCCTTTCTTAGTTGTACACACTGTATTCATATCCAATGGATTTATATAAACCTAACATATACAGGGTGGCCCACCCCATTCGCCTCGGTTTTTCTATGAGAAATGAAACGAGTTTGAGAAAAAAAATTAGCACGGTCATATGTGGGTCCATGAGGAGCATATTTTAAAATTATTTTGAAATATACAGGTGACCCAAAAAGAAAGTACATATCAAAGTTATATTTTTTCTTATGGAACACCCCATATTTTTTTATATTTTTAGATACTATAGTATAATAATAAAATAAAGGTGAGTTATTCTTATATTTCCTATACCTAAAACTAACCGTTTCTGAGACATTTAGAGAAATTGAAAAATACAGACCATAATTTAAAAATAGTTTACACCCTGTAACATATAACGAGCTGCCCGAAATTAAATTTATTGCTTAGCTCAAGCTTTAAGTTAACTATCAAATAAAAGTTTTACCTTAATATTATACAGAGTGTTGAAAAAAATTGCCTCAAAGTTTGGACACACATTTTATTAAATAACTTTTTTAAGTTAAATGGAACACCCTGTATTTAGTGGCCTATTTCTTCTGCTTTTTATGCAAAAGGCGTTTTTATAATTGAATCATTTATCTTAAAAATAAAACACCATGTATTGTAATTAAAAAACCTTTTTATTTAGGATCACGTAGACTGCAAAAAGCACAAATTTAAATTTTTGAAAACAAGATGTATCTTAAGAAAAATGCAGGCAAAAGTAATAACTCCAATTTATTGTCATTTCTAAAATATTAAAGCATTCTTAAAAATGAGGATCAAAATATAGTAGAAGGCACACCTGTCCTAATTGTTGAGACGAAATATGGTTAATTTCCCTGGTTTCTTAGCAAATGTATTAGACTTAATTTTTTATAACAACGGATTATTTAACAGACGTAACTTTTACTACTACAGTGACGAAAATCCTAATATTTTTGGAACCCTTGATCACCAGCACAGATGGTCTGTTAACGTGTGGGGTGAAATCATTGGAACACGAGTAGTTTTATTTTACCATAAAGTCTGATACATTTGCTAAAAAATAAGGGCAATTTACCATATTTTGTCTCAACAATTAGGACAGGTGTGCCTGCTACTATATTTCGATCCTCATTTTTAAGAATGCTTTAATATTTTCGAAATGACAATAAATTGGAGTTATTACTTTTGCCTGCATTTTTCTTAAGATACATCTTATTTTCAAAAATTTAAATTTCTGCTTATAGGAGTCTAAGTGATCCTTAACTAAAACGTTTTTTAATTACAATACAGGGTGTTTAATTTTTAAGATAAATGATAAGTCAATTATAAAAACGCCTTTTTCATAAAAAGCAGAAGAGATAGGTATAGGAAACCCTAATATGGTTTTAAAGGGAATTTAGTTCCGCGTCAAAATAGGCTACTAAATACAGGGTGTTCTATTTAACTTAAGAAAATCATTTAATAAAATGTGTGTCCAAACTTTCAGGCAATTTTTTTCAACACTCTGTATAATATTAAGGTAAAACTTTTATGTGATAGTTAACTTAAACCTTGAGCTAAGCAATAAATTTAATTTCGGGCAGCTCGTTATATGTTACAGGGTGTAAACAATTTTTAAATTATGGTCTGTATTTTTCAATTTCTCGAATTTTCTCAGAAACGGTCAGTTTTAGGTATAGGAAATATAACAATAACTCACCTTTATTTGGTCTATAGTATCTAAAAATATAAAATAATATGGGGTGTTCCATAAGAAAAAATATAACTTTGATAATGTACTTTCTTTTTGGGTCACCCTGTTTATTTCAAAATAATTTTAAAATATGCACCTCTTGGACCCACATATGACCGTGCTAAAAGTTTTTCCCCAACTAGTTTCATTTCTCGTAGAAAAACCGAGGCGAATGAGGTGGGCTACCCTGTATATTGTGGACAGTTTAAGTAACTATTTAGAGACATAAAAATTAGGCAATATCATTTGCAAATATGTTATTATTCCTTTATCGCAGAGGTTCTCAAACTTATTTCGTCTAACGCCCACTTTGAAAATCAGTTATTTTGTAGCGCCCCTTTTTTTACCTTAAAAATCCCAATTAGATATTGGTCTTATCGAAGTTTAATTAAACCTATATTCTAAAAGATACTTTTACAATATTAGGTGTATCTTTAATTCAAAATGAACAATAATCAACATTAAGCAATAATAGTACAACTTTACAATATTAACAGCCGAGTGATGATCGCGTTGTTAAATGTAGCAATGGACTTAGCAATTATTGTTAAAAGTTAACAACGGTTTAGAATGTTTAACAAAATGTTAGATTTTGACAGGTTGCCTACTAAAATTATTGAATAACACTGACAATGAAGTTTTGTTAAACATTCTAAACCGTTGTTAACTTTTAATAATTGCTAAGTCCATTACTAAATTTAACAACGCGATTATCACGGGATAGCGGTATTTTCAATACACATGTCTTCGGAGGTTGAGACCTGACCTGCGACTCTTAAAGACACGAATATTTTTTAGTGTTTGATACCTATTACTTAATATCTTAAGATATTAATAGCGTTGTGAACGCATTAGAAATATTAAATATTTTATATATTTTTAGTTTAGATTTATACAATAAAATAGGATATAAATATGAACTAATAAATGGATGTCGTGTAGTGGAAGTATTTTAATTTCAGGGAATTTTAAAATATGAAATAGCTAAAGTTACAAATCAACCATCGCCCCCTTAAATCACATCAGCGCCCCCCAATTTTTTCTGGACCTCTTACCGCCCCCCTCTAAGCCTCCAGCGCCCACAAGGGGGCGTTATCGCCCACTTTGAGAAAGACTGCTTTATCGGATGACTTATTTGTGTCATTTCCGATTTTACATTCATTCAGTCGACAATTGCCAAGCTTTATAATAGAAAAAAATTAGATTTTGCCAATACATTTTATTTGAAGGTTATCTAGTTTTTAAAATGTTTCTGTAAATAAATGAATTACATTTTTTTAAGCATTTAAATTTTGTCTATTATCAGCTCCTGAAAATTATCCAGTACTGAAATATTTGTTTGAATTTTGTATTTTTCTTCTTTAGTGACGCTGCGTTTAATATTAATATGTCATAAGGCATTTCGTTCGGTTTCAAAACAATGTATTAAACGTGATTTTGAATTTTAGATCTCACATTTAAAGAGCTACAGAACTGTCCAAATAAGTTGCACAATAAAAACCTTTTAATTTCTATGGTGTTATTTGTTGACAAGTTTGGGAACATTTTGCACTGATATAAATAGTTCTAGAGCTCTTCCAATATGAAAAGTAAAAAGGACGTAAATAATGACAAAAAAATTACATCAAAAAGACGACAGCTTGCTACCTGGGCAGTAACCATTTTAATCATAACTTAAGCCTTATTTTGTTTCTTTTACTAATAGCTGCGTGCATTTAAATAAAAATAGATTTTTAATTTCTTTAAACAATGTTGATTTGATATAGGACGTGTAATCTAATTATCAGTGCTAATAATTTTTTAATTATTCCAAAATGTTTATATCAGTTAGTTAGATGAGTCTTTATATCCCACTTGCATATTAGTATAATCTATTGAAAACCCAGGTGACGGAACTTTACAATATATTAATAATCACACAATTTAAATCATATTACAAAATAGCACAACGCGAATGATATGATTTAATTCCCTACTAGAATCAACAGCAGCCAGAACCATCTCTTGCTCTTGCTACTTTATCACAAGTTTGGACAATTAATTACAAACTAGATCGTCCTGTGCCGTGTGCAGCCTATTGTAAACCCAGACACCTTTGTCTTCGTAATACAGTTAAATGTGTCAATGAATTACTAGCACCTCGATAGCAGAGCCAATTAATTATTTCCTTAATTTAGAAAATGATATATGTAGCTGTGTTTGTAAACTGAAAAGTTATTTCAGGTAACGTCTAAAAACTATTGACGAAAAAGAGCTTTTACCACCGTTTTTTGAATAAAAATCTTTAAACAAAGCATTTAAAAGTAATTTTATTTAGTAAAATTGCTTGCAAAAGTCAGCCATATGTTTTATTTTGATATAAAACTCGGTTATATTAAAAAAAACAACAACACAAAAAATAGGAAATACAAACAAACAAATATAGTTGTTAGTTAATAACCAAAATGAATATTTTATATGTTTAAGACATTTATTTTTTGCATTTATTTAGCAGGTGAGCTGCGCGGGTACAAGCTTGATTTATTTTACCCATTATGAAGCATGGGTAATTTAAATAATTTTTTTAGCGAAGTAGTTTATTTGATATGATATTATTTTTACACGTTTTTATGTAAATTAAAATAACTCATAATACACCATAAAATATTTATTTAAACATGTCATTTTAATGAAACATTTTTTGGTTAGGTAATATATTTACACTAAAATGAACACATCCGAAGAGGTGCAATATCGTCAAAACATTACGGTTTTTGACGTGAGAAATAAACAAAAATAGCGCTTTAAAATTCTATTTACTAGGAGGTAGAGGCATGTACGAAGACAAATCTAGGATAAAAAATATCAAAGTCAAGTCTTGGACTTTGACACCAGTTAGTGCGACCTCCCAACCGCTATGTTCACACATCGTCGTTGTGGTTGGGCCCAGGATCTTTTGGAACATGCGCTAGAGTTGCTGGTTATCAGTAACTCTTTTGCCTAGTGTATGGAACGGAATCCCAAGCTAAGATGAACACACAAGGCTTAACTTAAGGTGTTAGCATACCGTGCTGATGAGTGAATGACATCCTGTGCCTTAAACAGGTGTCTCAAACGGTGCCTCTGAGGTACAGGGCGACCTCTCAGAGTATCTAGCCTTACTGCGGTAATGCGGGACTCTGCCGTGGTGGACTATTGCTTCCCTAGCTCCAAACAGAAAGCGGACAGAACCGCATTCATAGGAAAAAGTGACAAAGGTGCGCTGATCGAAACGGATAAATCCTCTAAGATAAATCCGTTACGAGGGGTGCTACTCAAGGTCACAAGCAGACAAAGGTGCGCCGACCGAAACGGATGAATCCGTTTCGTAAGGTGCCCCTAAAGGCACCGGCGCCTGCTTCACGGGGAAGGGCTAATCCATCCCGAACAAAGAAGTGCTTAGGAAGGGTTAGTTGTGGTTAGTTCTCCAAACAGGAGGCGGACAGAACCGCCTTTATAGGAAAAAGGGTTCCCTGGCTTTAAACAGAAAGTGGATAGGACCATTTTCATAGGATAAGGCCGGAGATGCGGCCTCAGAAAGATTATCTGGTTCCTGTAACAAGGACCTGGTAGCTACTCACGCCACTAGACCTGGAGAGGAGGGCATGATGGATCTAATCGTCTGTTCGTTATACTCTCCAGGAGACAGGGACACCAGAACACATCAGAACACATTGTGCTCGTGTCCGGTAGCGACACGAGTAAGAGGAGATGTAAAAACTCTCTCCCAATCTGGTATCGGATTTATTAGAAGTCCGATCCTATTGTTGGGACAAATATATATATATATATATATATATATATATATATATATATATATATATATATATATATATATATATATATATATATATATATATATATATATATATATATATATATATATATATATATATATATATATATTTATTTATATAGAGAGATAAAAGAGAAGAGCGAAGTAGCATAACTACCATAGTAACAAGCTAAAAATGTCAAAACGACAGTTTTTTAAACGTTAAAATAGTATTTTAAATACATATCAAATCAGCCAAATGAATTATGTGATATGTTTCTAATCATCGAAGAATGAATATCCAAGATAAATACTGCGTAACGTTTGTATGCGACAAAATACGCTGATGGGAGGCAACCAAGTCGCCAGGCCTTACGAAAAGTTTTGCAAAGATTTCGGACAGCTGGAAGTGTTGGTCACACGAGAACAAAGAAAAAATACTTTATATTAAGTAAAAATAATAAAATGTATGTTATTGTTACTGTAGTGGATAATCCTTTCCCAAGTACCTGAAGAATTGGCCATTAGTCAAAACTTAGTTTCACGAACACATATAAATATCACCTATATCATCTATTAAACAGGAACTACACGAAAATGATTTTGAAAATAGAGTAAATTTTTGCACAATATTACTAAACAATATAAATTTTATAAATAAAATATTCTATTTACAGATGGAGCTTCTTTTCGTAGTCACGGAGCAGTAAATAGGCATAACATGCATTATTATAGCACTGCTAATCCTCACTGAATGCGTGCTGTTGACAACCAAAGGGTTTGGACTTTAAATTTATGGGGTGGGGTTCTTGGATCAAAAGTAATTGGCCGCAATTTTTCGGAATTTTAATTGAAGAGTGTATTTACATTTTTTACTTAATGACTTACCAGCTTACTTAGAAGAGGTACCTTTAGAAACGAGACGTAACATGTAGTGATTCATCTTGACGGCGTTCCATTAGCCTGGTACTGTTCGGGATTATCTAGACCATACATATCACAACAGCTGAATAGGAAGGAGAGGCCATATTAGTTGGCCAGCTAGGTCACCAAACCTCATGCCCTGCGATTTCTTTCTTTGGGGTTATGTAAATGAAAAGTCTACGAAGAACCTCAGAAGATATGAAGCAAATAATAAGAGATGCATTCGACATAATTTCCTTAACCATTCTTAATGATGTCATGAAAAATAATAAGAGACGGTTCCACCTTTGCATAGATCAAAACGAAAACACATTTAAGATTGTAGATCACGTATACTATTTTGTTGCTTTTATCAATCTTTAGAAAAATGTTTATATGTTTTTCTTCGTGTTTAGGGTTTAGCCTATTTCTACTCATCATGTGATATCTAATTACTTATCAATTATTACTACGGATGTTTTGTCACCCTAAAAAACAGCTAAAACCATAGAAACGTAAATCGGGATTAAAAGATGGGCAAACTTTTCCCTTTTCAAATTTGTATTTAAACGCAAATATTTCGTAAACAATTAAATATAGCAACATGGTATGCTGGTCAAAAAATATCCAAAATTTTACCTAGAACTCAAAAATATATCCAATAACATAAAGTATCATTAAAAAAACAGATCCCAAAGGTCATTCAAAAAATGAACAGGCAGCCAGATTAGTCAATAAGAGCTCAAACAAGAAGTTTATTGGAACAAAACCGTTCCAATGGATTTCTACAGCTTTCCTCAGTAAAATAAAGATAGCCTGCACCTTGCAGACTCAGGTTTGTAAGGCTCGGCAAAGAACAGCCAAAAGCCACGAAGTTACATGAAGATGCTCAAATCATGACCATGAAACTTTAAAAGCTGGGCCTTAATATAGCACTTTAAAATAGCATAACGAGGGGGGCATAAATTTCTTAGAGTTGCAGTAGAAGAGGACTAATGTTACTAAGTTATTTTTAAAAATCCAGTCTAATCTATGACGGTACCTTTTTTCATTTTGGTAAAATATTTTAAATCTTATTTTCCATACGTAAAAGAATTAAATGCTGAGCTAAAATTTTTTTGCAATGAAAATGTTTGCAACTTAGCCATATATCATTAGATAAAATAAGTTTTTAATAGCCAGCAAAAGTAAAGTTATAACACAATTTTGACAATCTTAATTCATATTTTTATTACTTTCTATATCACCTTTCTTAGTGTCGTATGTCGCAATGCATTTCCACCGATAAAACAGAATATTTGGAAATGAATAACAGTAAAGATAAGCAGAAATATAACTTTCCCTATTTGTCTGTAGTTACCTAAAGAAGTTAGGGTTAATAAAGTTTAGGTGCTGTCATTTCCTTGAAATAATAGTTACGATAACGACGATAACGAATGAATAAATAAAGGACCTAGCAAACCATTTTGTTTTATTTAGTTTTGGAAAACCGGAGACATATGGACATATGATGAATACGGTTGCGATGCAGTTATTGTGTTTGCATTAATATTTAAAATATGGATAATTAATAATAAAGGTAGAAAAATATAAATACCTTTAAGATTTAATAATTTACGGATTAACCAATATTTTTCGTTTATTGTGTCAAAACTTAAATATATGTTATATACGCAAATTATGCTATATAGGTTAAGGTTATTAAAAGTAAAAACCACAAACAAATGCTTAAAAAATTGTACTTACATGTACACTGTGGGCAAAATTTATTTAAAACCCAATTTGGCTCTGGGAAGAAGCTCTGAAAATAGTTTTTGCAAAATTCCAAGTTTTCCATTAAAAAGGTTTTTTTTTGTAAATTTTGTTAAATAATATTAGCATACAATCTATTGTCGTGACATTTAAAAACGATTATTCGACGTTATTATTCGTAATTCAAAAGTTCCCCTTGGCAAAAATACGTGAATATAACTATTAGGTATCGAGTTACCTGTGAGACAAAAGAAGAAATGCTATTGGATCCTTGACAAAAATATATAAACATTAATAACCCGTTTTAAATTTAATTTAAAATAGTGTACTCCTATTTGTCATTTGAAGATTTTTTTTTATTTAATTTCTAAGAGTCAAAGTTTAAGATGCAAAAAAGATTATTAAAAGTTACTCAGAGCGTAATTAAAAGTTAAGTACTGTTAGTAATTTTCTACGGCATTAACTTGAGACCTGTTAATTTGTTATTAAATAAAAAACCAATGACGCGGTATGGTATAACATGGTATGGCTTTCGAAAAAAAGAACCTTTCTAATAGAAAACCTAAAGTTTCTCGGAACATTTTTTCACACCCTCTTCTTCGACTTCGTCTTAATATTTTTAAATAAGGAATGTGGTTTGATAGATTGTACAGCGTATTGCCGGCAGTACTAAAAAGGCGCAATGTAGTACGTTTTTTAACACGTGTTTTGAGTCATATTCATCCTTCTAGCAGGACTTATATTTATATAGGATTGTAGAACAAATTTCAAACTTTCCGCGCAATTTTTTGCCTACTTTGTACTTTGTCCCATACGGAAGAAATAAGCCTCCAAAGTTTAACCTTGTCAAACGTTAAAATGATGCACGCGGGAGCACGAGTCGCCGTTGCGGCCCACTATTTTGATCAAAAAAACGACAACGCATGGAGTTTTATGCATTTTGGTGAAAACTGGTCGAGTACTAAATGTTATGGGACTATTTTATCCACAAAAGCGCCAAGAATTCAGCAACCGAAAACTTACCACCGCTTTTCTCTTATTCTAATAATAAAAGGAAAAATAGTCGGACCCATCGATTTTGTTTTCTCGGAAAACAATTTTTTTGGTTATTTATAAACGTATAATTATCTTTAAACCTGAACCGGGAGTGAATGTTTTAACGCTGGAATTTTAAATGGACAGGTATGTCGAGTGATACAATATTTTTAAAAGATCTTCTTCAAACTTAGTGCATCCCCTAATTTTAAAGTCACTGAAAGTCTCAGTCAAAGAAAATAAGAGCTTTACAATTACGTGTTCTCCAACGACCGGCAGAAATTGTTTTGCGCTCCATATTCAGCATGGTATACCAGCCTAACCAAGCATTCCTTTAAAAATTTTTAGGTTTGTTTGTAATCCTTTGTTAAAAAATCGGATCTTTGTTTGTTTTGTATTTTTAATAACATTTTTACAAAAGTTCCCAAAAGGTTGTGCTTAGAATAACTAATATTTGTTTTATTGCCGATCAATTTAGGTTTGTTTTTCATAAGTATTTTATTTGAAATGTCTTTTTCTGACTAAAATAACTTTGTTTTTGGAAAACTATTATTTCACGAAATATAATATCATGTTTACATATTCCACTAATTTTTTGATCAACGGTGGGGTAGCTGCATAGTAGGTCTCATATAAACAAGTCAAAAATGTATCTCATTTAATATATCCCAATCGAAATATTTTACGGTGGCATGCAGCTGCTGGCAGAACCGAAATAAGTCCTGCCGGAAGGACCGCCACGTTGGCGGGTGTACGTCCCGCCGGCAGGACATAGTCTCTGTACAAAAGTACTTCTAGAAGCGCTTCCAGCAGGACATCAGTCTGTGCAATCTATCAATTAAGAGCAAAAAAAAAAAATTTGCAGCAGCCCCAAAGGCAATGACTGATATTGCTTTCTACTTGGCTCCCTCTGTATATCTTAATTGAATATTTTTTTCAGGTTTTCATAATATTTACAGAAAATTTCACCGAAATCAGCCAAAGTGAAAAAAAATATATTTAGAGCCAAATGGGTTCCAAATACATTTGGCTCACAGTGTATATTAATCAGAAGGCTAATTTGCTTACTTAACATATTTATTTTTAATTATTGCTTATTTGCAAACACCAACTTGTGTTGTGTCCCTAATGTTCAGATTCCACGTTAAACTTAAAGTGATATTTGAATGATATTATTTAGAGATTCATGTGGCAACAACCTTTGATCCAGTAGATACTGTAAAATGCAATAATTCCACGTTAAAACATATGTTACCTAAAAGTGAAGAAAAACTCGAGTGCTAAGACTCGTTTTCCAAAAATGCTATTTCCATTATGACCTGCATGCAAGCTTCGGTCAAATATCCTATTTTCTTTTTATCTTAGAAATTAATTGTCAACCCTTTTAATGGCATGCGCGGTAAAATTATTTAACCTTACTTTTGACCTAATAAAACAAGTTTGCTACGGATAGCACAACTCCATTATTAGCACATAAGTTACAAAATTATTCCTTATATATTTTCCGCTAGGAGATTAAATTATGCAACAATTACCAATTAGATAAACATATATTTTTTTGACAAAACAAAACTTAATATAAAAATATACCCTTACGAAGGAAACAGATAACGAAATATTTTAGTAGTCACGTCATACTTATAATGGCAGATAAGTGTAAAATATAAGGTGATAATAATAAAAAAAATACCTTTTAAGATAAAATCTCATTACGTTTCTTAATAATCTTTAACAAACACTTATATATAATATTTGATAATATTGATTTCCAATATAAATCTAAAATACAACTCTCCATCAATCACAATAATAAATCTTTTAACTACCCTACTTTTACCTACTTTTTAAGCATGCCTTACCAGCTCAAACAATGACTAAACACTTGTAGTCAAATAATTCTTATCAACTGGAACTTACCTGTAATAAAAAAAAAATTATAAGAAAACTTAAATTTAATTATATATTGCTTTAATATTCCAATACAAAAATATTTAACATGGAGAGATTTAACGTACTGAAATAATTTTTTTAGTAGCTGAAAATTAACAGAAACTTACCGGCACTATCTTTTAAAAAGTGGCGATGGAACATTAAAAACCAGAATCTGTACAAAAGCCACCTATTTTTCTTTTTATATCGAAAAATTTATAAAGAATGACCACTTTTCTTTTAGACTAAAAAAAAATTATTTAATTTTAATTAAATCGCGAAAAATAGAGTCAATAGAAACTTTTGTAAATAATTAAAACATAACCAGAATGTTTTTTTTTTGTAAAAAATTATTTATGCCCTTTTCACAGAGAAAAGTTAAAACAACTAATAAAAGTGACCAGTTTTTAAAAAAGTCATAACTTTAACCCTTTTAAAGTTGGAAAGCTGATCTTTCGGAAAATATTTTGCTTTAATAATTTAATGATTTAACTAGTAAACGTATAATTAAACTTCAAGTGTTATTCTTCAACTTGTGCATCTTACATGTGGCGAAAAGTATATATTTATTTTTCCCGGCTTGCTTTAACATCCGCTACCCTGCTTCAAGAGCGCGGTCGCGAATTTGGCGCAATGGTTTGAAACAAGTATTCTTCGAAAAATCAGCTTTTCCTCTTTAAAAAGATTCAACTAAAGAATTTTTCCAAAATTGTTCAGTTCTGACGGTTTTTCTGACTTCCTTTTGCGAAAAAAGCACCAATAAGGATTTTCAAAAAAAATATTTTATTTGTTTTTGATTCAATTTATTACTACTGACAGTATCGAGATTAAATTACAAATAAAAAGTTTTCACGCTAAAAATGTCTTTGTTTAATAAATTTTTCCGTACAAAAAAAAATGCTAGATTTTGTACAGATTTTGGTTTTTTACGACATATGCACTACTTTTTAAAAGATGGTACTTGTGCTTTGTTGTTAAATTTTAGGTATCCAAATCACCTTCTACTTTGCTTAGCAAACTGTACCAATTTCTGTTCATTGGGCGGAAGTAAAAATGATCTAATGTCGTACTTTGGAAAGAGGGTAATGCAGTTGTATAAAGACTATGCGGATCTTATGTGGGTCATTTAGTCGTTAGTACTGGTAAATAATATATTTAAGGGTGTGCCCCTTAACATTTGACATATTATTTATTTATTGTTAAAAGGCTAAAAATATAAGTCATATATTTTTTATATTTTTTTTTTCATAAAACAATAATTATTGGAAGAGCATATTTTTCATAATATTTTAACTGTCACCTTTAATGAAAGCTTTGTTAAAATGTCTTTATTTTCGAATGACGAAACTAAAAATGCCGTTATATTTTAACAATGAAAAAATGGCATGTCGCAGTTTGCTTAAAATAGCAATTTTTCTCGAAAAATCGGGTTTTAGTACTTATCCTTTAAAAATGGGTTTATCCATAGGATTAAAATTTTGAATAAAACTACCTATTTTTAAAATAAATTAATGGTTTAATAGTGTGTTGTATTTACTTTGGCACATACAGGGTATCCAGAAAATACGTGTGTAAAATTTTTCTATTTCTTACGCCAAACTGGGTCAATTTAAGCCAATTTAGCTATGTTTTATTTATTATATAAAAAAAATATCACTAACATTAGGAATATCCAAATATTTAATATTTGGTAGCTAGATATACTTAGAATTTTTTTCACCTT